>JAOXJP010227149.1:0-11356 GCA_025762735.1 Platanus orientalis | reverse complement strand
CTCTAACTTTCTCTATAGAACTCGGTTTTTTGAACCATTTGTTGTGTTGGACTCTAGACTTCGAGACCTTTCTTTTGGTATATTTTTCATAATAAAATTATCAGGTTTACTATTTTTCATCCAATTTCAAAGTTCTCATATGTTTTTAGGTCTATATTTCTGTCATAAGGACATAAAAATAATGAAAATACATAAGAAAATCTTGGGTATTACACTTCTAACTAATTGTGTTGAAGCTTGTGATGTGAGCTCACTTTTTTAAGATTAAAAGTGAATGTCTTTATTGTATAGTAAGCTCTGTGTTCCAGTTCTATAAGAAAGTGAAAAGCCTTTCCAAAGACTAATTGATATAGGGACATTCTAATTAGGGATTTGAAAGCTATTCAGTAAGTCCAAAATGCATCAGTTAGTTGTAATGATCAATCCTTATGATTTAGATTCACCGTTTTTGTAAAATATTTTTTTTATCTCCCATTTAGATACTTCTACATGTCCACTTGTTTGTGGGTGATAGGGTGTACAAGCTTTATGGGTTATTCCATACTTTTTCATCAAGGCCTTAAAAGGCCGATTACAAAAATGTGTACCTCTATCAGTGATAATGGCTTGAAGCATTCCAAATCTTGATCAAACATTTTCTTTCAAAAATCTCAAGACCGTTTTGTGGTCATTGGTTTTGCATGAAATAGCCTCAATCAATTTCGACACATAATCAATGGCTACTAGGATATAAAGATATCCAAAAGAAGGAGGAAATGGTCCCATGAAATCAATGCCCTAGCAATCAAATATCTCAACAATCAAGATTGGATTAAAAGGCATCATATTTTGATGAGAGATTCCTCCTAAGTTTTTATAATTCTCACATGCTTTGTGAAAATCATGGGTGTCTTTAAAAAGAGTAGGCTAATAAAAACCACATTACAATATTTTTGATGTAGTCTTTTTGGCCAAAAAAATGGCCACCACATGCTTTAGAGTGACAAAAGGATATGACATTCATGCATTCAGAATCAGGCACATTTCCTAATGATTTGATTTGGGCAATACTTAATAAGTATGGATCATCCCAAAAGAATTGTTTTAACTCATTCAAAAACCTCTTCATATCTTGTTGTGTCCAGTGATAAGGAATTTTACCTGTAACAAGATAGTTTGCAATATCTAGAAACTAAGGCAAATGGGAAACACCAAGGAGTTGCTCATCAGGGAAGGTGTCATTGATCGGCATTGTCTCCAAGAATGACAAATGATTAGTCACTATATTTTCTACTCCTTTTTTATATTTAATTTTTTAAATCAAATTCCTCGAGTAGGAGAATTTACATAAGTAGTCTGGCTTTTGCATCCTTCTTAGCTAGAAGGTATATTAAAGTTGCATTGTCAGTAAAAATGACAATCTTGTATCCTATCAAGTAAGACCAAAACTTATCAAGTGCAAAGACTATAGTAAGCAGTTCTTTTTCAGTAATTGAAGAATTCATCTGAGCACTATTCAAGGTCTTACTTGCATAGTAAATGACACAATAATTATTTTCCTTGCATTGTCCTAGCACAGCCCTAACAACATAATCACTAGCATCACACATGATTTCAAAGGGTAAACTCCAATTAGGTGATTGCATAATTGGAATAGAAGTTAGCATGCCTTTCAGCTTTGTAAAAGCCTTCTAACATGCCTCAGTCCACTTAAAGGAATTTTCCTTTTATAGAAGGTTGCATATTGGTCTAGATATTGTACTAAAGTCTATAATGAACCTTTTATAAAATCTTACATGACCTAAAAAAAATATAATATCTTTGAGAGTCTTTGGGGTGGAAAAATTGGTTATCAATTCAATTTTTGCTTTGTCCACTTTGATTCCTTGGGAGGAGACAATGTGACCAAGTACAATTCCTCTAAAGACTAAGAAATGACACTTATCCCAATTCAAAATGAGATTTTTCTCTTCACATATATTTAACACTTTTTTCAAGTTTAGCAAACAATTATCAAATGAATTACCAAAATCTGAGAAATCATCCATAAACACCTCAAGAATTCTTCTACCATATCACTGAATTTGCTCAACATGCATCTCTAGAACGTGGCAAGTGTGTTACATAATTTAAATAACATCCTTCGATAAGAAAAGGTGCTAAATGGATATATAAAAGTGGTATTTTCTTGATCCTCAGGTGCAATCTCTATTTGGTTATATCCAGAATAATCATCTAGGAAACAATAAAATTTGTGGCCAGCTACCTTTTCTAGGATTTGGTCCATGAATGACAAAGGGAAATGGTCCTTCTTAGTTACTAAGTTCAATTTCCTATAGTCAATGCACACGCGCCAACCAGGTGTGACTCTGGTTGGAATCAATTCATCATTTACATTCTTAACTACATTCACACCAGATTTCTTGGGTACCACTTGAGTGGAACTTACCCAGTTACTATTAGAAATATAGTATATAATCCCTACATCTAAAAGTTTTAGTACCTCTGCTTTAACAATCTCTTTCATGTTAGGATTAAGCTTATGCTGCATCTCTCTAGTGGGTTTAGCATTATCTTCTACATAAATCTTGTGGGTATAAATTAAATGACTGATTTCTTTAATATCAGTTATGGTCCATCCTATTGCACATTTGTGTTTCCTAAGAACATCAATTAATTTTTTCTCTTGATTTTGATCTAATTGTGAAGAAATAACCACTGGAAATGTCTGCCTGATCTAGAATGCATACTTGAGTTCAACTGACAAAGGTTTCAACTCAAGCTTTGGTGTTTGGATGCCTGATGGGATGGGAATGGTATCACGAGGTGGCAACTCCTCAAAATGTGTCCTCCACTTATTAGTATCCAACAATGAAATATATTATAACAAATAATATATAGAACTAATTTCAACAAAATCCTCATCACAATTATTAAAGTGAGCTAAATAGGCCTTAAGAGGATTAGAGAAAAGTGATGGAAGAAAATGGTTTTGCACAAGTGTTTCTATCAAATTGATCTTATGCACATCATCAACAGCCCTAGGTTGTTTGCAAATATTAAAAATATTTAATTCCAAAATCATATTTCCAAAAGAGAGTTTCATGGCACCATTCCTAGAATTTATCAAAGTATTGGAAGTTGCAAGAAATGGGCGGCCTAAAATAATAGGAATTTGGGTGCATGCATTCAATATAGGTTGTGTGTCTAAGACAATAAAATCAATAGAAAAGTAAAATTTTTCTATTTGGATTAACACATCCTCAGTTACCCTTCTCAGTATTTTCACTAAACGGTCAACAAGTTGGAGAGGTATCGTGGTGGGTTTAAGTTCACTAAGACTCAACTACTCATACACCAAGTAAGGTAAAATGTTAACACTAGCCCCAAGGTCAAGCAAAGTTTGCTCTATCCAAATGTTTTCAATAATACAAGATATTGTTGGGCACCTTTGATCTTTGTATTTTGGCACGGTATGGTGTTGAATGATTGCACTCACTTATTCCATTAAGAAAGCCTTTTTGTAACACCCCGTGCTGCACTTAAGGGGTAAAATAGTAATTTCACATTTATAAGGGTAAAATTATCCTTTCATATGCTTATACAGACCTTAAAGTGGTTTAGAAACCCATTGGACCAATTTAGAATTATAGAACCCAAGTTGGACCTAAAACTATTCAAGTTCGGAAGTTTTTCCCAACTATGTAATTAGACTAATTTTTCGGGGCCACTGACACCAATCCTAAGTGAACTAGAGTATGAGATATACCTTGTTGGAAATTTCATCAAGTCTTTTTCCAACGTGATAAATGATTGCCAATTCCAAGGTTTTTAGAGAAAGTTATGTTCAATTTCCCCACAATGGGTTTTACTGAAAAAATTGGGGAGTTTCCGATCTCTCAAACCGAGGGATCGCCAATTGAGGTGAGCACTCATTAAGGGGGGTCTGAATGGCTCGCCTATCGAGGTAGGGCTTAGGGTTCTAGAAAGCAAAAAATAAAAAATGAGGAAAATGCCTTAAAAAGTATTTTTTGATGTGACACTTGCTCATTGGTCCCCTAAACATGTGGGATCTCGTCTTGGGTAAGTTATAACTCTACTAACACCCCAATTATGTCATTTTTCTCATTAAAACAAAGAAAGAAAGGGTTAGAGAAGGTTGGAAGCTAAGTGTGGACGTTCTTCCCTAATTTGGTAAGTTTCACTTCTAACCATGGAAATTCTTTTAGAATAGCTTATTTGTTTACTAGAACTTCTTAGTTTCATTCATTTAATGTTAGATCTACTATAATATTGTAGAGCAAGGTGATTTGAGGAGGTAAAGTGAATGCTCTATTGCCTAAAAGCTTTTGGATTGAGCTTGGTAAGTAAATCTATAATACTATAGATGATTTGAAGTAACTTCCTTTGTGGATTTCTTTGATCTTTGAAATTTACGATTGACTCCTTTGGAATCTCTGGAAAATCCTTAGCCAATCCTTTTAATATGGCCTAATTCTTGGATTAAGCTCTTTTATAAGCAAATCTTGTATACTATGGATGATATGATGTATTCTCCTCTTTGATTCTCTTAGATCTCTATGTTTGAAATCTCTGAAAAATAGGTGAAAACCTATGCTCTAAGCCATTAAACATTGTGATTACTAGAATATAAGCTTCTCTAATAAGTAGACCTTGCTTATTATGGGTGATTTGATGTGAACCACTATTTGGATTTCAGATTATGTGATGCTAAACCATGTAATCCTCTGAAATGTTTGGAAATCTTTGAATCTATTCATTTGAATCATCTTAGATCTATGAATTTCAATTTGTTTAATAAGCTTTCATGCTTCTTATGCTTGGAATGACTCTCTTCTCATTGGAATCTTTGAAATTTCTATAGACCTATGATTTCGACCATTGATTCTTGTTTTCTCTTTAGATCTGCACCTAGTTTGTGAAAGATTATTGATCTTAGATGTTATGTGGACTGATTTCCTTTAAGAAATTCTTTAAAACATGTGAAATTTGAATTTTTTCCATGTGAATCTTTGAAAATTTGTGTGAAGTTGTGAATCCTTCAAGATCTATTATATTTATGATCAATTTAAAAAGTAATCTTGCCTTGTCTTTTGTTTGGAACACTAGGAGTATTGTTAACTAATCTATACAATTTGATCCATTAGAATACATGTGACATTTTTGTGTATATATAATGAACTCATTAATTATATTGAACTCTATGTCTCCTATATGATTATGTGAACCATGTGAACCTTCGAATCCTATTTCATGTTTGATTCATTAACTATATGAGAAATCTATTTGAATCATTGTGACTTTGAACTTATAAATATTGAATTATACACTAATATCGAATAGAAGTGAACCATGTGCCTTTGACATGATTGATTTATGGAAATGTGATGCTTACGATTACTATATACGTTATAAAAACATTTCGATTATTGAAACTATATGGACCTTCAGACCTATTGATGTGAACCCTTTTAGATTTCGAACATTTCACCCACTTTAGGCCCTATCAAAGGGCTAAGTGTGACTATTAATTATGTGGGCCTTGATACCGGTCTAAGTGTGTCCTTGACTATTTGGGTCTACTCACAAGTCTAAGTGTGGAAAAATACTTCGAACATGCTCTTTGGCTTACAGATATTGGCCCTCCTCCTTGGGATGACATTGGCCCTTCTCCTTGGGCTTAAATAAGGACATTGGCTTTACTTGTGGGGTTCACCACGAGATCAGGACCCTACCTGTGGGTTGGCCATAGCATACAAATGCTTTATATAGAACCTTTGGACATTGAACATTGGACCCTTTTTAGACATTGAACATTGGACCCTTTTTGGACATTTAACTTTGAACCCCTTCAAATATTGAACCTTGTAGACTCTGGTACTTTGGACATGCTCCTTGGCTCATGGATATTGGCCCTCCTCCTTGGGGTTATAACAAGGACATTGGCTCTTCTCCTTGGGGTTAAATAAGGACATTGGCTCTATTCGTGGGGTTTGACACGAAATCAAGACCCTACCCGTGGGGTTGACCAGAGCATACAAATACTTTATATAGAACCTTTGAACATCAAATTCAGAACATTTTGAATCTTTGAACTCCGAATATTAAACTTCAAACATTGTGAACTATGTGGACTCCGAACACTTTGAACACTGAAATTATAGAACATTAAATCTTTCAAGATTTAACATATAACATCGAGTTATGAGCCTTGACCTTTGCATTGACTTATTATTCGAACTTAGATTTTCGTATTGAATCACTACCTTTTATTTGACCTGTGATTATTGTTGCTTTTATACTAGTATGATTGTGATTACTACTTTGATATTTCTTTAATCTATTGACCTTTGGACATACTAGTATTTCGATGTGTTTATTTAGTCTGTTAGATTTCTTACAGGTTGGGACTAACTTAGCCAATTATTTTTCAGACTGACTACTGTTATAGGTCCTCCATTTGAGGGACTCGCTATGACATCCACAACTTTTCTCTTTTATTAGTATCACTATCACAGACATGTTTTGATACCCCCATTTATGTCGGGTCCTTATCTTCTGTTTTATGGACCTTCTCTTTGTATATTTGGGTAAGAGGGTATCCTAGTGATATTTTCGTTTTGATTCATGACTATTGGACTATTGTGATCATTGTGGCTTTTAAAGTATGCTTCCGCATTTTGATATGAAAATATGAGATCAGTGAATATCGAATACGCTTCCGCAATTATTCAAATATGATTACTGAATTAAATAGACATAAGGAAAATTAATGTGAACATGTGGACTATTAGATCTTACTTGCAGACACATGATTTGAGTCAATGTCATGTAACTATTGGTTTGTGGATTGTGAAAGGTAACGAACCTTGCATGAATGGCTTGCATTGTCTGGTTATTAATTTCATCTTGACCTTGTATGAATTTTTTCAATTTTTTGATAGAATTCTTCATATTAGTGATGACTTGCATTGTATGATTATTAATTTCAGCTTGACCTTATATGAATTTTTTCAATTTTTTGTGGTTAATTTTTTGATAGAATTCTTCAGATTAGTGATGACTTGCATTGTATGATTATTAATTTCAGCTTGACCTTACATGAATGTTTGCAATGTCTCCTTAAGAGACCTCTTATGTGGAGACACATAAGAAGTAGAAGTAAAAGACCCTCGAGAATGGTTATTTGCATTGGATCCATTTTTCCAACTAAAGTTGGGGTGATTCCTATAGTTGGCATTGTATGGTTTTGAATAGGGAGAAGAAAAAGGCCTTTTATAGGCATTCATAGAATTTGCTTGTTTATGTAACACCTCTTGAAAAGTAGGGATTGTTAGATAATCCTGAGTTTGGGATCCATTAGTCTCACAAATTCCATAAATGTCTTATACTTTTTTATTGGCTTTTGTTGAATTTACTTTTCTAAGTTCCATGGATTCCACTATTTTGGTTAGATTGGTTATCTTGGCATTTACATCACCCTCTTCTCTAAGGTGGTACATACCTCCTTTAATCATGACATTAAGTTTGGTCTTATCTGACCTAACAGATCGATTTGTGTTATCCTAAGACTGGGCATTTTCAGTTAATTTGATCAAAATAATCCCAAGCCCCTTCAAGGTCCTTATTTTAAAAACTCACCATTACACATCATTTTTACGAATTAATGCATTTGAGAAATTAAACCTTCATAAAAGAAATTGATTGTGCACCAAATTTCATAGGCATGATGGAGACAAGTTAATAATAATTCTTTAAAACGTTCCCAACATTGGAAAAAAGTTTCATTTTCTTTTTGTGAAAAATTCATGATTTGTATTCTAAGAGTATTAGTCTTATGGGTCTGGAATGATTTTTTAAAGAATTCTCTTAGCATTTCTTACCATGTGCTAATAGATCTTGATTTTAAAGAACTTAGTCAATTCTTAGCTTTTTCCTTCAAAGAGAAAGGAAACAATTTTAATCTAATCACATCACTATTAACATTTGGTTGTGCAAGGTTGCACAAACTTCCTCAAACTCTTTCAAGTGGAGGTAAAGACTTTCTGAGTCTAAGCCATGGAATAAGTAATTGAGTTACTCCCAGTTTTAAGTCAAATGTGCCAACATTAGTAGGAAAAACCATACAAGATGGAGAACTTGTTTTTGTTTGTTCTAAATATTCATGCAAAGTTCTCATGGGAGGGTCATTTAGAATTTCACTTTCCCCATGTTTACTTTCATCATTAGACATGGTGTTAGATAAATAAATATTTTCTAAATCTTCATACAAGTTGTTATATAAATCTTCAACCACAAATTCTATTTTCCTCAAGTAGCCTGCTTGATCACGTTGCCATGTGCTCATAAAAAAAGTAAGTAAATAAAAAAATAAAATAAAATCATAAAAAAATAACACCTAAAATATGGGAAAGTTTGGGATTATCAATTACAATGCATGCACAACCTAAAAGTTTTCTATTCGAACAATTTAGCTTAATGGGCAACAAATTGGACACATATACACCAAAATGTATATACCGAGCTTCTCACTAGATTATAAATTGATGCAATCGTAACTCAACACATCTGAGAAGCAAAATAACAAGGAAGTGGGACGAAAGTACTCAAAAAAATTATCAAAGCTTAAAGGAATTTGGGAAAAAAATTTCTCATGCAGTTTTAAGTGTTGCTTGATCATTTGGCAACCAATGACTCTCTTTCAACTTGTTATATGCTCAATATTGATATTCCCAATTTTTTTTTAAAGATCTAAGAAGTATTAATTCAAGTGTTTACAATTCAAATCTCAAATTCTCTACGGCTTCTTTGGGTAGGGGCGCGCACTCACAAGCCCCGGATAAGAGGAGAAAATAAGAGATTTCATTGGGAACAATATTATACTTGAAACACAATAACTTATACACCAAATATCTTTAAAAG
The DNA here is from genome assembly GCA_025762735.1 of Platanus orientalis. Classification (NCBI taxonomy): domain Eukaryota; kingdom Viridiplantae; phylum Streptophyta; class Magnoliopsida; order Proteales; family Platanaceae; genus Platanus; species Platanus orientalis. Next base: position 2,434 of record JAOXJP010227149.1, on the reverse strand, counting down.
AAAAAAAAATATTTATTTTTAAAGCACAACAATATTGAAGGTAGATTAGATCCGTCATGCTTTTTTATCTTTTAGCCATATTCAAATCTTGATTCCTATAAAAAAGAAAACAACATAACAAAGTAATAAAAAAATTAAAAAAAAGAATTTTTTTTTGTAACTAGTGTTCTCATCACACGTTGCAATCCCTAACAACGGTGCCAAAAACTTGTTACGCTTAGACTAATGATCCAACTTAATGAACCAAAAATCCAAGGTAGTTTTACTTGCAAGTATACAAGTGTTGTAGTATTGAACAAGGTCGAATTCACAGGGATGGACTTGTATAATAAATACAAAGATTACAAAAGAGGAGAAATGTAAAAGAAAAGAAATCCGATTCAGGTTTCCACACTATAGTATGGAGCATAAATAATGTTAAAACAAAAAAACAAAATGGACCTAAGGTTTCAAGGATCCATTTAATAAATTGTAATTTATTTTGGATCTAATTATCATGGTTAGAATCGAATAAAGATTCTACCTAACTGGAAGATCACTCTATTAAAACAAAAGAAATAATTACAGGATTGAATGTTTAGAATAATTAGTTACTTTGTTAACAAGTCACAGAGACTTTCTAAGCATTTATCAAGGATCCATTTAATAAATTATAATTTATTTTGGATCTAATTATCATGGTTAGAATCAAATAAAGATTCTACCTAACCGGAAGATCACTCTATTAAAATAAAAGAAATACTTGCAGAATTGAATGTTTAGAATAATTAGGTACTTTGTTAACAAGTCACAAAGACTTTTTAAGCATTTATCGTAACCAGAGTTACTGATAAATCAAAGATAGTTTATAGACTTAAACAATTATCAAAAGAAAATAAAACATTCAATAAACAAATATTGTATTAAATCCAAAATAGAATTACAAATAATTAAACTTCATCTTTAATCTTGGTTTGGTATTTAGCCCATCATCTTCATAACAAAAGCCATGAAAATAAAATACTAAAACCCTAAAATTTAAGAAGAGAAAAGAGAAGAAGAAGTGTTCAATTCGTGTATAGACACACCTCTTTTATAGTGAAAAAGTGAAAGAGGCCAAAAGATCTCTAAATTTTCAGCATTCACGTCATTCCAAATTTGCTCGACATTGCCTTTTATTTTTTATATTGAAATCGTTGGAATTGAAAAAAAATCATGAAATACAAATTTTTAGAAAATTGAATGTTTATTCCAACCCCACTTACCTTGTCTTAATCCGAATTTTGAGTCAAAAGTTATGACTAAAATACCGAACATGACTCAAAACTCATTTTCTAGCGAATTTTCTTAAAACATGAAGTAAATATCTTTTTGCTTATAGGCCCCACACGTTTTTGACTTGTTTGCCCCATGAGTGAGCTGGTCCAATGTCTAATCATCATCCTCTATCAATCTTGACCCTTGAATTCCCATGAGTGACCTTCACTTGATTGGATCGGTTGGTGATGATCTCCCTAATCTTTTGACATCATCTCCATTGGTAAGCTTTGCTAATGGGCTTCAAACTTTAATTGAGTTTTTCTTGAGATCTTATAAGAGAAAATACATAATTTAATATAAACACACATAAAATAAATGCGATAATGCTTATTTTAATTATGATAATTATGTAATTTTAAGCAATTATCATGTACGCATTCCAATTTTTGTTCCTTAGATAACATGTAAATTGATGGTTTCATACATGATAAAATTAGTTTTATATACACATCTACACACATGTGCACTAGTTAGTAGGGAAACCACTCTCACATGCATGACATTTGTTTCCTAAATAGAACTCATTATTGCACACCATATATTAAAACTGTACCCTAGGTTCAAATTGGTTCAAGTAGGTAACCACGAGAGCGGATAGACCAGGGTGCCTAACACCTTCCCTGGTCTATAATCGGACCACTTACTTAGAACCTTCTGAGTTGATCAGCTTGAAATGGAGTCTAATATTTTTAAGATGAATTTTAAAATAAAAAATATATTTATTTTAAAAAAATAAATGTTCACTCACATCTTTAAAAAGGTTGGTGGCGACTTCAAACCATCGTGGGTTAGACCCATGATAAGTGGACCACTTTTCTAAGCTGCCAACTTATCGTACAAAAACCGAGGCCCATATATGAAACCTTACCTACACCTAGAAAAATCTTCACATGGTTGTAATTTTGAAAGCAAAATTATTTTGAACCAAAAAACTAAGGCAAATCAGGGGTACTGGATAGGTGGATTGAGCCACCACTTTTGGTGGCCCGAGTCAACCTGGACCAAACAACCAAAAGTGGTGGTCTAGGCCAGAAGGCCACAATAGAGCTGTCTGTATAGGGGTGAAATCGTATGCGCCACGCCCCCTGATGGGACACTCGGGGGGCAGAATCAATTCACTTTTTGGAGGTTTTTG
>JAOXJP010227148.1:0-11356 GCA_025762735.1 Platanus orientalis | reverse complement strand
ATTATGTTTGCTTCATGAATGTTATATTGTGTTTTGTATATATATGTGTCATTTTTTTATTTAGTTACAAGGAAGAACGACTTCAGGTATGCATTCTAAATTTTTATTTATTTATTTATTTATTTTTTTGTTGGATAACATGTAAACAGATAGTTTGGTAAATAATAAAATTTTATATACACTATATACACGTGCACTAGTTAGTTAGGGTAAAACACTTGCACACACATGACACATTTCTTTAAAATAAAACACACTAATACTCACCATAAATAGAAAATAGACCCTAGAGTTGAACCGGTTTAAGTAGGTAACCGCGTATGTGGGTGGACCATGGTGCCTAACACCTTCCTTGGTTCATAATCGAACCACTTACCCAGAATCCTTGAGTCAACCAGTTCAAAATGGAGTCATACATTTCAAAAGAATTTAAAAATAAAATTATTTTGTTTTACAAACATAGATGTCTAGTCACATCTTTAAAAAGACTGGTGGCGACTCCAAACCATCGAGAGTTAGGCCCATGATGAGTGGATCACTTTTCTAAGTGGTCCACCTGTTGTGCAAAAATCGATGCCCACAACGATGCAATGTTCATCAATTGCGAGTCAATCTTCCTTCGCAATGTCTTGATTGTGCTCCTGTTTCATGAGGTATTATTCACTCTTCATAATGGGGGTAAAATTGTTATTTTACCAATTTTTCTATGCCAATACTAGTTGATGTAGGCAATCTTGCCGAACCACATAACATATTGTGTAATGTGATTGTTATTTACCATTTATTGTATTATCCTTTTGCTTTACTCGCATTACATACTTGAATCTGATCCATGTTTTGTTCCATTGTGCTATTTTGTCACAATAAACCCAAGTACAGTTTGTTTGAGCGATTTGGAAAAAAAAAAACCCTGATATGACCCATTTTGGGGGTCCTGGGGTGGAGCCCTTACCAAAATTTTGACCTAATTTAGGTCGATGACCTAATCCAGTTTTGAGAATGGGAGTATTTTGGGGGGTTTAACACATTTTAGGTTTTAAGGTTTCTTGGGATGCATGTTGTTATATAAAGAGGGATGTACAAGTGTGGGAGATTTTAGTTGTGAGAGACAAGAACGTTTTATGGAGAGATATTTTTTCTTTAGATTTTTAGGAACTTTCCTTTATGTTTTTGTACTTTTGTTCTCCGATTTAGTGGAAGTTCTTGATCGTATTTGCCCATAGATGTAGGCAATTTTGTTGAACCACGTAAAACTTGTGTTTATGTGATTGTTCTTTTGCGTTTTTTTTTTTTTTTTTGAAGGAATTATTTTGTGTTTGCTGTTTTCTCATTTTGTTTCACACCATTGCAAACTTGAATACAACTTGTTTGTCACAACAAACTAGTATTAGAGCACAAGGTTTCTTTGGTTATCAATTGAAGGTTAGAGTTATGGGTTGAAGATTCTTTGATCTTTGGATTTTTTGGATTTTGTGATGACTGTGAAGGTTTCAACCGCAATGTATGAGCTAGATAAATTCAATGAAAAGAATGGTTTTGGCTTATGATAGACTAAAATTAGTGACTAATTGATTCAACAAAGTTTGCACAAGGCATTGAAGGAAAGCTTGTTGGGATGCCAGAAAGTGATTAAGAGGATTATGACTTAAAGGTTGAATGTAATCCATTTGTGCCTTGTGGATAAGGTGCTCTAAAATATTCTAAATGAAGATTCTGTAGCTAAGCTTTGATTAAAACTTAAGAGTCTATACATGATGAAATTTCATATGAATTGTCTCTACTTCAAGTAGAAACTTTATACCCTATGGATGTGAGAAGGTGCATATATTTCTGAACATCTTAATAAATTTAAAAGATTATTTTTTTAGTTAGCAAGTATTTGATCTATGACAATGATTCTATTGATTTAGAGGTGGTTACTATAATCATTCTTTCAAACAAATTGAGGAAAAAGAATTCTAGTGTAATACCAAATTTCATTGTCTCAAGGAATTGAAATTGATGTGCAAACTATCCAACTTTAGAAGCTAGTTTATTATTTTATGTAGTGAAAACTTTAGCTCCAAATCTTCCTTAGAAGATTCGTTAATTACTGTTGCTATGTATGTACATGGCAGTAAACCTCTGATTATCTCTTGTTGCACAAGTTGTATTTCAACCACCCATGCATAAAATAAAAGAAATGAAGAGAAAGTGGAGAAAGGGATTGACTTTTCATTAATATATGACCTTCATATGCAGCTGAAACAATAACCATTATACTTCATGATTCTCACAACTCAAGCTATTACAACTCAACTTACCTTGCTATGTCTATTAACCCTTGCTCTTATGCTCCTTTGTTGTCTTTCTTGAATGGTGCAAAGATTTAATGGACGTGCTACCCTCTTGGAAGAAAGGTAGAACCTTAGACATGTAGCTTGAACTAGGGAAGATGGCTACTAAAACTTGGAAACTTGAATGTTTGAAAGGTATGAATAAAAGTTATGATAAATAATAAAAAGTCCCCTAAAACGTGTAAGGTTGGGGTATTTATAGATGGACTGGAGACTAGACTTTGACTCCTTTCTTAGACTCCAGGTTTTCAGTTGATTTCTTGCAAATGAATTGGATTTCATGTTGAACTCCATCTTGGTCTTCTAAAAGATTTACTAATGTGGCCGCATGTGTACCCTTCATCCTAACTTGATGCAAAGTCTATGGTTGAGGTTGAATTCCTTGTCTTTGAAGGAATGCTTTGTTGATCTTATTTGATCCATTGATTGTAGGATTTGATGAGACATTGGAGACTCATTATAGTTGAAATCCTTGCTGGAGTAAGAATGTGCTCTTTCAAAGACTTATATGAATTGGGAGACTTGTGCATGAGTTAAACCATTCCATTAGTCTTTTAGAAGTCTAAAACCAGCTTGCCCATAGTTGCTGGATGTCAAAATATTAAAATATAACAAATTTGGGTTTTTGGATCTATCAGTCGTGATTGACTCGTCTATGACTGAACCATGTATGCCATTCACAAACAAGGGCATTTTAGTAAATATCTTAGTCATGATTAATTTTTCTTAGTCATGATTGAAATTTTGGTAAAATCACAAATGAAATATTTATTCGTGATTTTTCCTGTGTCAATAGTTGCCCCTTGAAATTGTGCCACATAATCGTAGATGTTGTAGCATGATTTTTGAAGCTTTCTTAGGCACATTCATAGCATCTCTTCAAATTTCGAAGTGAATTTATACTTTCGCACTCGGTTTATGAAAATACTAATTGTCCCATTTTTTAAAGGAGCTTTTTCATTTGATTAGGTAAAATACCCAAAATACCCCTACGATATATAATGTCCACCATCTTCAACCTTGAACACTTATAGAGTCTCTGTGAAAACTGTCATCATAGAGAACCTTGTGGTTCCCTATTCACCATCTCTCCAATAATTGCTTTTATATCTTAAGTTCAATAGAAGTCTTCTCTTGATCCAACGATCAATTTTGATACAAATCTTGCCTCTTTTGAATCACTGAAACTATTTTGGAGTTTTTCTTGAACCATGATTCATTCCTTGCAAGTCCCTTACTTCTTACCTTGTAAACTTTCAATTTCAATCCGGTGGGAAAATTCTTTTTGCAACAATGAACATTTTGACACCATTTTTGCATGATCTGGCAAATATTTGACCCTTTTAGAGCCAAAAACATTTTGGGTGCTCTGGTCACCTTCTTCGGCAATGGTGAACATCCAATGACTCAGTTCAATGGTGGGGCTTGGATCCACGACTATCTATGACTGGGTCACGAATATCACCAAAATGACTTTGGTTGCAAGCAAGCTACTCATTATTCAATTGTGATTGCTTTGTTCACGAATGATTCCTATCTGTGATTGTGATTTGTCAGTTGCGACTTTAGTTAGTCGCATCCATTTTGAGCTGCCATAAAAGATGAACTGTGACTATCTTATTATCGCAACTAAAATTTCATCATGATTAAAATTTTATTTTGACTAAAACTTTACACTTAATAAAATATGTAATTTTATCATCTTTCTCCTTTTAGCCCATACATATATATCACTTTTATTGTGTAGGATTCATGGCTCCAAAGAAAAAACCCTTCAATGCTGAAAAGAAGGGTGAATCATCATCTGTAATCCTATCTCGAAGGATGAGGACTAGATCCTTCACCACCCCGAGACCAACTACTAAACTACCTCTCTCACAACCAAATACTGATTGTAATAGACTCAGATGAAGACAGTAATCTAGTAGTTGAGCTCGGCTCTCCTGTTGTCAAAAGCGAGCCAGGACTATCAACCCCTGAGTCTATGTCAGGTTCTTCAAACTTCATCTTCAATGCCTAAGCAAGGTATTTCTATTACCCGTATTGACTCTTTTTCTTCCTTATTTCAAATATAGTCCCTTAGATATAAGCTTACTCTCAATTTTCTTTTAAGGTGAGGAACTTTCTTTTGTGGATGCAGAATATACTAACCTAACGAATATGAATATATTAACCTAATTTAATGAATTTGTTTCATTAAATATATCTATATTCGTATTTGAAATTTGATTAACTTAACGGATACGAATATAAACCTATATGTATATGATTCGATTATATATTCATTTTTTTTTTAAAATATCCGATTATAAATGATCAAAATATGGATATGCCAGTATCCGGATCATATCCGATTTATTTGCATCTCTAGATGTGCCAATCCTTGCCCCTTAGTTCCAGGTCTACTTCCTATTGGATGGATTCTTCTTCCTCATAGAATTCAGCATCACATTCTATGGCATATTCTTCCTTATCGGAGAGCAGAGGTATGACTCGTCTTTCTCCAATATGTATGGTGAGGAAGTCATCTATAGGGCGGGTGGGAAAGGTTGGCTAGGCTAGTGAGCACATCTGCTTAGGTATTGTAGCCTCTCTAACATGCTGAATTTGTATCATTGAAATAGTTGAACCAACTTTTTAGTCTTTTGATAATATATATAACATGAGATTCAACTTCTTAATGTGATAAAACCAATTCATCTGTCTTACCACGAGCTCAAAATCGCCATAGACTATGAGATGTTCAATAAGTAGTTCTAAGGCTAGTTAAAGGCCTGTTATTAGAGCTTTATATTCGACCATATTGTTGGAGCATCCCTTGCTGAGAGTGGATTGAATTTGTTAACAAGGTTTCATAACATTGGGTTAAAACAACTTTCTTACCTATAGATTCCACTCTTCCATGGGTGCATGTATAAGACTCTAAAGAACTTTTTTTGTTATACTATACATGTACACAAGTATTTATGAGATTGTCTGTTGAGTCGTTGATGGTGGCGTGAATTCTCACGACTCTCACCGAGAGTTCACCAATTAAATAGGAAACACCGGTTTTTAGCAAGTTGGTTGTTTTGGGGTTCTTAAAAACCCACTTGCAACATAGGGTTAAAGGTAGGGTTTCTTTGTGGGTTACTTCTCTTAAGCCGTAAAAGGGTTTGGAAGAGAAGGGGCAGCCACAAAGCTCGTGTAATTTTTGTTTTTTCACATAGTGAAATCTCTCTGACCGTCTTCACCTGTGGTTGTAGGCTTTAAGCTGAACCACGTTAAATCGTATTTTTCTTTATGTGTGATTGTTGTTTGCATTAATTTCTTCTTCTATTTTCGTTGGACATGATCTAAATCTAGGCTTCTACACAATAAATTGGTATTAGAGTTCTAGATTGCGATTGGGGTTTTTTGGCATGGCGACAATGTATGAAGTAGAGAAATTTGACAGGAATAATAGCTTCAATCTATGACATTTGAAGATGCGTGCATTGTTGGTTTAATAAAGATTAGCCAAAGCTTTGATGGGGGGGGGAATTTTCCTACGACGATGTCGAAAGACTACGAGATAAACTCGACCTCAAGGCACTCTGTGTGATTCAGTTGTACTTGGCCGATGAAGTGTTGCGAGATGTTACAAAAGATGAGTTTGTGGTTGGGCTGTAGCTCAATTTGGATAGCCTGTACATGACCAAGTCTCTCATGGACATGTTGTATTTGGAATAATGCATTTATACATTGAAAATGAGAAAATGTACGTCTTTGAAAGTCCACTTGAACGAACTCAATCAAATCATTATGGATTTGAAAAACATTGATATTAAGATTGATGATGAAGATCAAACCATCATTGTTTTGTGCTCAATACCTACATCATATGAACACTTTGTTACGACTTACTCTATGGAAAAGATACCATCTCCATGGAGGATGTTAAGGCATCCTTGCATTATAGGAAATTAAGGAAGAAGGTATTTAGAAAAGAAGGTGAAGGGCAGACAGAAGGTTTATTTGTGGGAGGGGGAACAAAGGGAAAAGGTTCTGGAAGTGATAAATGCCAGTTTAGATCCAAGTCTAGAGGGAAAGGTAAGGTGCAGTATTTTCGTTTCAGAGAATATGACCACATGAAGAAGGGATTGTCCAAAGTGTGTTGACAGAAAAATTGTGATAGTCTTAGTACAACGTTGGCAGAGGAACATGAGGAGTACATTGGAGATGTTTCCATAGTCTCCAAAGGTATGAATACATTTTGTCATGATGAATGGATATTAGATTCAGGTTGTTCTGCTCACATTGTCTTTATGAAAGAATATTTTGATACATTCTAAGAGAACAAGATAAATTTTGTTTCTTTGGGTGACGGGTTTACTTGTGACGTCACGAGTGTTGGAACGATGAAGATCAAGATGTTTGATGTAGTGGTTTGTACTTTGGGTAGTGTGACCTATGTCCCAAAGATGCGAAAAAATTTAATATCTTTTGGCCGATTGGACTCTAAGGGTTACAGGTATTCAGCTGTAGGTGGAGCCATGAAAATCACACATGTTGTTTGGTCCTGATAAAAGAAGAAAAGGGTGATGATGGTTTGGATAATCTAATGGGGAATATAGTGATTGATAGTGTTCCTTTGACCTCGGCCGGTAACTGAAAACAAGGTGCACAAAATAACTAGCGCTTGTGTAGGATCTCTTTTGTGGATGCAACAAAGAGAGATGATGCAAGTTTTCAGGCAGTAGATGATAGTGAAGAGGTTCATATGATTAGAGTGAACGAATCGAGGTCCCTCACTAGAGTTGACCAGACGAATCAACTTGAGACAGCTATACATGTATATTGGTCGTGTTATAATCGAGTCAAATGGTGCCAGGACTGAATTAATTCGATAGTATGTGTAACAATGATTCTTCAAAGCCAATGATTGTTTGTAGTGATAGCAAACAAGATGCAATTTAGGTTCAAGGTGGAGGTGCATTTCAGGTACATATGATACAAAATTCACTAAGAAGGACAAGTACAGGTTTTCTCCAAGGTGGTTTCGGAATGTGAGCCAAGGTGGAGTATGGTGCACATGTCACAGGTTTTGTATCTTGTCAAAGATACATGTGTTCAAAGTATCTAGAGTTACCCTTTAGGGTTGTGTAGAGAAAATGAGAGTAGAGTTTTCTGTACTATGTAGTCTTGGTAGAATTCAAGCCAAGGTGGAGATTTGTTGAGTTTGTGATGGTGACGTGAATTCTCTCAACTCTCATCGAGAGTTCACTAATTAGGAAACACTGGTTTTTAGCAAGTTGGTTGTTTTGGGTTTCTTAAAAACCCACTTGCAACATAGGGTTAAAGGTATGGTTTTTTTGTGGGTTAATTCTCTTAAGCCGTAAGAGGGTTTGGAAGGGAAGGGCTAGCCACAAAGCTTTTGTAATCTCTGGTTTTTCTCATAATGAATTCCCTTTAGCTGTCTTCTCCCGTGGATGTAGGCTTTAAGTTAAACCACATTAAATCGTCTTGTGCTGTGTGTGATTGTTGTTTGCATTAATTTCTTCTTCTATATTTGCTGCACACGATCCAAATCAAGGCTTCCACACAATGTCAATTGCATGGAGAGGTGATGATGCCTAGCTCGTCCCAACACTGCTCATAAGGGAAAGGAAAACGCAACTTCAATGCAAAGTAATGCAATCAAACTGGAACTAAGGACCAATGCCCCTTGCCTTAGTGGTTGCAGCATCGCATCGCCTCTTAGGGAGAGAAGGCCACAGGTTCAATTCTATCAGCCACCATGCCTTTCAATGACTAAGAATCCTTTCCTTGATAGCATTAGATAATCAATACATGGGTGGTCGCACTGAGGGGATCCACTGCTGAATAAATGGAACTCTTTAAACCCTACATTCCACGGGGTCGCTTTGAGGGTTGATGTCGGAGAGGGGGCATTTCCCCCGGTTAAAACTAATGTATTGTTGTTAAAGGGACTTAACGTCCTTTTTTTTTTTATGGTTTGTAACAACCTTTTTGTTTAATCACGTTCTTTCTTCCCCTAACACGAAAAAAAGAAAAAAAGAAAAAGAAAATCAGATAATGCTCGACATGAATTTCAATTATAAATACGGACATATTAAACATTTTAAACATCTAATCACTTAACTAAATGAAGATTAGGGGAGGAAAACAAGTACTATCACACCTAATTTCCAAACAAAAGAGCCGTCGCTCATCCCTGAGCTTTCCCCATTTCAATTTTACCCTTACCCTTATCACCAATACTACTGGCCATTTGCTTCACTTCCACTTTCTTGTATCTATACCAAGAGGCACAAACCAAATAAAATCCAAAATTCACCACACTAAAACCTGACAACAGCCAATAGAAATAATTCAAATTGTCTCTGTTCAGATTGTTACTGGCCAGCCACCCACCACTCGCCTTGTTCACAACCTCCACCACTACTGAGCTCAAGAAGTACCCAAATGCCAAAGAACACCATGAGATGGCTGTACTAAATGATTTCATGCCTGCTGAGCTCTCTGCATAAAAGAATTCCAAGAGCCCCACCAATGTAAACAAATCAGCTGCCCCAAATATGGCATATTGGAAGCCTAGCCAAAACACACTTATTGGTAATGGGTCTGTTGAGTCGACCATATTATGTTGAACCGCAACGGACTTCCGGTGGGTTTCCACGATCCCGGCAATTGCCATGGAGATTGAAGAGAGCACGAGCCCGACTCCAATTCGTTGAAGGTGTCTAATTCCAGTGGGGATCCCGGTGAACCTTCGAGCAATTGGTACAAAAACACGATCATATACAGGAATGAGGAGTGACATAAATACTAGGGGAATGACTGGGAGTGATGGTCCAGGAACTCGGAAACCCAGGAGGCTTGTGTCCATGGTGATGCTCTGTTGGACAGAGAAGGTCTGGAGCTGAGCCAAACAGGTGTTCATGAAGACAGTGCTGAGGATGATGGGACGCATGCGGAGGAGGATCTTTGTCTCTTCCACTTGTGTCACTGTACACAAGCTCCATGGTCCTGGTAAATTCAATGAGGACAAGCCTTGGGGACTCGTCATTACAGCAGCTCGATCCAAGAATCTGTGGGAGTTCAAGTATTACATAGTTAGAGAGGGAACTCTGATTATTGTAAAGATAAAAAGGAGAGAAAAGGATGCTAACCACATTATATTTATGGACTTTAGATTAAAATTGAATGTAGGAATAAGAAAATATAACCTAGCTCTTACAATAAGTATTACTAGGACCATGTTGAACATTGTATTCAAGATGAAGTTAAAGGAGATGGATGAAATATTGTCTTCAAATTTGCCATCTATCACCTTCCAAGTAGAACCCTTTATGTGAAGCCACACCAAATTTTAGCTAACACAGGCTATATAACCAATAATCATGGATTTCTTACCTAAATTGATCAGTTCTCTGAAGAATTTCAGTGTCCATCCCTGCTTCCTTATCATGTACCTCATGTAATTCCTCATTCATATCTGGTACAGGTTGCTTTCTATTCCGAATTGCAGCCACAATCACCTGGGTGTGAAAATTAATTTTAGTTTGATCAGAAATGTATGCCAAATGCAACTCATATCATCTGATGTATCAGTAGGAAACAATTTCATTCTATTGAATAATAACAGACTAGTCAGGCCTATTTTTATTGGATTAGAAGTGCAACTGTGAGAACACTGGGTAGTAATTCTCTTCTTTCTTTTAGATATGTGTTGGATCAAATTAGTAACCATGCAATAGCAGTTGGCCACATAAAGCACAACCCAAATGAGCTAGGAGTCTAACAGCCCTTGCTGACAATTATGTGATTGTCAAATATAATGTGATTAATGTTAACTTTTACAATGGAAAACTGCATAAATTTTTTTTGTCCAAACCTTTCCAATCCTATCTGGAGTAAGCCACTGCAATGCACCTATGGAGCAACACATATATTGTTGAATCATACCTGTAGAACACGAAGGATGGGACTCCCTGCCGGGACGTTATTTCGATAAAACGACTTGCCCATGCATAGAAAAACAATCGCGAAGAAGACGGCTATGGCACATACTCCAAACCCCCAATCCCAACCTTGGTTCTGACTAATCCACACCACGAAGGTAACGCCAATCACTGCTCCAATGGTGAGGCTAAACAAGAACCAGTTGAAGAAGCTGGAAAGAAGTGCTGCCTCCTTTGGGTTCCTCTCGTCGAATTGGTCTGCCCCCAGTGATGGAAGTGCTGCTTTAACCCCGCTGGTCCCAAACGCAATTAGATACAGAGCAGCAAAAAGGATTGCAGCTTGGCCACTATCAGGAGCCTCGCATTGATTCATGCTGCTTGGAGCCATCTCTTTGCAAGGAAAGGGTCTTAGTGATTGGAAGTGTGCTTGCACTGTTAGAAGAGCATACCCCTACAAAATTATACACAATTGGGGTCATACAAAGTAAAATACATGACATGCAACCAAAAAAATGCGATTAATTGGAAGTGGGCCGGGCTGGCTTGATGGGAAGCTTAGATGGGCTGAGACCGGGCTGATAATGAAGCTAATCTCAGTTAGGCCCACTAAATAGTAGGGAAAGCCCAGTTTTGAACTATTATCCAGCTGGGCATTGAAAAACTTAAGCCTATATCTTTCCTTTGCTGGGCTTGGGCCTCCGTTTATCACACCTGGCATGAATCAGGCTGATGATGGCCCAGCTCAAGTTCGACACATGGCAGCCATACATGTTCACACATCATCATAAAAAAGGACCAACTCGATCTTGGGCCAACCGTTGGATCAAACCAATCTGAGTCCCTGAATCTGTACTATCACAATCCGAAGTCCTACCTGCTTTTGATATAAATGTAATGCTGATAAACAGACCAGATGGATATGATCCTTCAGATGCGGGCAGGATTTGGTAGGGCAATTTAAAGTTAGCCTAAAGTAAGAATGACATTAGGGGCCAACACATCAGTGTTGAAAAAGTGATATACACTTTTTGGGATGCTTTTCACTTTTTGGCACTGATGTGTTGGCCTCTAATG
>JAOXJP010227147.1:0-11357 GCA_025762735.1 Platanus orientalis | reverse complement strand
TATTAATTATTTTATAAATAGAAATTAAACAATATTGTTACTAGAAAGGTTTTAAGTGGTGTTATTATTTTTGGTCTTGAATCAATAGATTGAAAATCTTAGTAAACAATAGATTTAAGATCGGTGTAGCTCATGCATAATAATTTTTGTCGAAAATATTGATATCAATGAAACTTTGTCAAAATTTTGTCAATGTTTTACTAATATCAACATATTTTCAATGACATTTTCGAATAAATTTTGTAATTTTTGTATTCCCCTTGTATTTCATTTCGCTACCCCTTGAAGTAGGAAAATTTCGATAAAATTTCGAGAAATTTAACTGAAATTTTGAAGCATGGACCTATCATGTAATAACTAATGTTTTAACTAATTGAACTACAAAATTTTACTAGTGTTAAAAAAAACAAAGAAAACTATATATTTAAATTCTAAGTGTTGTTTATTTTAAAAAATCATTGATTTCACTATGACTTGAACCCAATACTTATTGTAAAAAACCATTTTTATCAAATAAGCTATATACTATTGATAATTTTAAAATAATTAGTATATTATATATAATGCATATATATTATGTATGTCAAAGTTTGGGCCTCGGGCTAGGTCCGGGCTGGGCCGAGGTAAGCCCAAACCCGGCCCTAAATAAAAGTTTGGGGCTCAGGCTCTTGGTGTGCCTAGCTCGGGCCAGGCTTTTCGCTCCCCCCCCCCCCCCAATTACTGATTATGGTCACTTGGTTTTGGTCAGAATATGAAACGTCCCCCAGTGGGATTCCCTTCGTTTCCAAATATAGTAGTGAGAGAATCTGAGAAACTCAAAACAGAAAGTTTCTTGGACCAAGACAGACTTCATCTTCGCCGACTAGAGAGAGAGGGGGGCGGGAGGGGAGAGAGAACCTGGACGCGGAAACGCCATCACGCCAAATTGTTTTTTCAGTTTGTTCTTGAAGACTTGAAGGAGGTGAATCAGGTGATTGATTTGCAGGTTAGTTTGTGATGGACCACCCTGCCGAGTGCCGAGGTATCAAGATTCAAAACCAGGTAATGGCATCTTTGTGTGTGTGCTGCTCGGGATCCCCAGTAGGGATTAGCTGGGTTGGGCCGGGCTAGGGCCATGGTAGGCCCAGGACACCATGGCCCAGGACAGGGCCCGTTATATTAGGCAGCAGGCTTGAAACGGGCCTAAGCCCAATTGTTTTTAACATTTATGCCCAAATCCGACCCTATATATTTTATCGGGCCTAAGGCCGACCCATATGTTTCAAAAAATTCAAATAATGACAATTTAATCAACTGAGCTTCGTTTGCAAAAATATTCTTGCCAACTAAGCCAAGACACATTAATGATTTTAAAAAGCTTACCATATATGTGTGCGTGTGTGTGTGTGTGTGTGTTCAGGCCTTGGGCCAGGCAGAGATAAGCCCGAGCCCAACCCTATCAAAAGGTTGGGGTTTAATACCGGGCTGGGCTTTTCGATGCAATTTTCAGACCAGGCTCAAACTGGTCTGGCCCATGCCCACCCCTAGTCCCCAGACCTAAATACACCTTGTTGGTAGTTGCCTATTGAAGTTGCACTAAGAGATATGGTGGGCAAAGAACAGACTGTTCAGAAACTGTTATCCCATTGGAGCCATCTTCCTTGATAATTTCATTGAACTATATATATCTTTATCTAGATTTTCTTGTTTTTGTACCGGATAAAAATTAGGTGAGAATGAATTTCATGAGAACCATGAAAACAACACCAGGGTGCAGACAAATCAGCGCTGAAAAGTGATAAACACCCCCTAAAAAGTGTAAATCACTTTTCGGTGCTGATGCACCAGCCCCCCTGACACCATTTCCACGGTTCTCACAAAATTCATTTGCACATAATCCAGCCCTTTTGTACCGGGCACAAGCTTTCATGTCAGATGCCCTGTTTCAGGTTAGCGTTACACAAAATGAGTATTGAGTACATGAATGAAAAAAGCAGAGGAAATTTGATTAACTGTGACATGAAAATTGATCAAGTCAACTGTGATGTACTAATAGCTTAGAGAAACTGGGCAGGCCAAAACTTTGAAAAGTAAAAAAACATAGATATATTTTTAATATGTGTCATGTGATGATTTAATGGCTGTGGGCTGGCTCGATGCCTGAAAACTTAAGACAGGCCAAGCACAGGCCTAGGAGCTTGGTTTTTGGGCCTAAGCCCGAAATATTCAGCTGTGGGCTCATCTATGGGCCTACTAAGGCCCGGCCTGGACCCAGCCCATGCTCACCTCTACTCACAAGCCAACCTTTGCTGTCCCTGCTCACCCGTTGAGATGAGACTCGTTTGAAAAAGGGAAGTGTATATACACACGAAATAAATGTTCAGTCCAGGATTTGGTGTCCAGTACACAAGGGGATGTCATATGGAATAAAATGGGTGGGAGTTGGATGAAATTTCAAATTCCCACCCACATTATATCATATGATGTCCCCTGGTGTCCTATACACGCTTCAAAATCAATTCAAACCATTATCCATTCACTTTTTGGGTCAAAAAAAGTATGAATAGAATTTGCGAATTGTTGTGTAGGTCTCTCGAATTCAACCTGACATACAACCCAGATGTACCATCTGGAGATCAACCCACATGACCTATATTTTCAAACTGATCCAGAGTCAGACCGAACCCTCTCAACGATTAGGGTTTTTCGTCCATTAAATAGGTGTTTCTTGGGAATAAAGTCAGCACATTGTAACTTGTTCTTCCTTCACAGTGAATTTATTTTTGTTATTTGCACCTATGGACGTAGGCTTTAAGTCAAAACCATGTAAATTGTTATATATTTTGTGGTTTATTGTTTTTTATTATTTTCTTTCACTTATTTAGTTAAACATAAGAAATCTAAATTTAAGGTTTTTGCAAACACAAATCAATAAGTTAATCTGTATTTAGGGGATTTGAAAAAAGAATCATAATCATTAAACCAATTACCTTGCCACACCTATTGAAAGAATAACAACACTAGTTCTCTTAGACCGGTGAGGATTTTGTCTGCCGACCCCTAACCTCTGCCCTCATCCGCCGATGGTCAAGTAGGTGGAAACATCAGCACCAAAAGTGATTTTCACTTTTGGGAGAGTGTAAAACAGTTCTAACGCTGATGTGGCTGCCCATTGACTTAGGCATTTTTCTACGCCGAGCATAGAAAAGCCTCGCCACTCTTAGACGGTCATTAGGCTAGCTAAGTGGACTAACTACATGGAGGCCCATGTAGTTACTACATTTCCACAATTAAAATTGACAGACTAACATATGTATGTATATGCAGTGAAACTTCCCTTTCTCAACCTAGTATCCGCTATCTCAACAAGTGAGAAGCGGCACGGGTTTGGTCCGTGAGCGTCTATCTTGAGAAGTAAAACATTTTTAAGATGATAGGTCCACTAAATTCCATTAATTGACGGGATCTTACTTGATTTGATTTGATTGTGCCATGCAGCAAATGTTGCAACTATGAGCCTGCATTGCACACATTGAATGATCACTGAGGGGGAAAAAATTAGGTGAGAATGAATCTCGTGAGGACTATGAAAACGGCATCAGGATGCGGACACATCAGTGCCAAAAAGTGATACGTGCCCCCAAAAAGTGTAAATCACTTTTTGGTACTGATGTGTCAGCCCCTCTGGTGCCGTTTGCACAGTTCTCACGAGATTCATTTGTACACAATCCAAGCCCTCTCTGGGAGATGATATAGTTTTTTTATTAGGTCCATATCACTCCGTCAAATAAACCTAGGTGACATGGCTTGGGTACAATGTGCAAATGATAAAGTTCTTGCTTGGTATACCTTGCATGGATGTCATTATGTCAATGCCCCAAACAGGATCGAGTGGTTGAAGTAGTGAGAGTTAGCATATAATCAGAGATTGTGGCTGATCACAAAATGTTCGGACCCCAAATCCTAAACCTAACCAGTAGATAGTATCCCTCAGGATTTGGTCTGACCTCTTAACGAATGATTAAGGTCTGTCCTGCATAGGGTGGATACATCAACACCAAAAAGTGAAAAGCACCCTAAAAAAGTGTGAATGATAGTTTTTTGGCACTATGTGTCTGTCCCTGATGCAGGCCGACTTCAGTCATTCATTAAGGGTTGCACCAAATCCAAGGCAAGATACTATGGCTTCAAGCAAAGATATATAATTACCTTGAGGATTTGGTATCACCTGAGGTCAGCCTAAGGTGAGACCAACATCAGGGCTGACACATTAGCACCAAAAAATGAAAAGAATTCTCCAAAAAATGTAAGTCACTTTTTCGGTGCTGATGTGTTGGCCCTTAATATCAGTCTCACCTTAGGTTCACTTTAGGGGTCACACCAAATCCAAGGTGGAATAATTAGGGCTATTTCAAAAAAAACAAATAAATTAACTATAACTTTATTTTTCTCAACCCAACTACATGTCATACATCCAAACCCTTCTATATATAAAACCTAACAAATCTAACTATAAGAATTATATAAACTAACAAACTCTACTTATGTTTGACATTAACAAGAATTAAAAAAACAAACTCCTAACAATTTAACTAACTCAAACTCCTACTTCAAAGGCAACGTGATTTGGCCTTGTTTGGAAGCCACAAATTATGACATAATTTCATTTCAAATTCCCTAGGCATTTGAAGCCATAATGTGATGGATGAAAATAAATTCATTTAAACTCATGTTTAATTGATTAATTTTCATTCATCACTAAAATATGGATGATAACATAAATCATTTCATTTTATAAAACACCTAAGATGACTTTATTTCTAATTTTAAGTTAACAAATCAGTATAAATCTAAATGAGTTCATCTTGAACCATCAACTCACTATAGGAAAGTTGGGTTTTTTCGATGGTCAAAACCGTGGATATAAGTATTAATAACCGTTTGAAAAAGATATTTTTGACAGTTATGAAAGCCATCGAGAACCGTTGGCAAAAATATTGTTAAAAAAACTTATCAACGGTCTTTCAACCGTAACATTTTTCAACAGATAAAAACCATCAATATATAATTTAAAAAACCATTGAAACATATACACACAAAACGTCGAAAATAGTACGCTTATTCAAATGGACATTAGCTGTTGAAACAAGTTGTGTTTTTTAACGTCAGATGACCGTTGAAATATGTGATATTAATATATGTTTCAACAATTTTTTTGACTGTCAAAAAAAGTTTTTTTCCATATGTTCCAATGACCATTAACCGTTGGAAAAGGTTTTTTGCTACATGTTCCAATGGCCATTGACCGTTGAAACAAGTATTCCATTTTTAAAGAAATATATTGGTTTCCTCTTTCACATCTTCCATAATATCATAACATAATTCAAAATATAAACTCAAACTGATTTGTACAATACTGAACATGTATAACAAATACCAAAAGAAAACAATTGAACATATATACCAAATACCTCAAAACAAACAAAGAAACTATTGTCAACTTAAATTTGTCATTCATTTGCATATAACCATCTTTCAAATACTAAGTCCTTGTCAAGGTGCATACATCAAGATCATTCACAATTGACCAATCTCATACTATCATTAATATCTGTGTCAATAACATCTTTTTCATATCATTCATATTCCTGATTTCAAATCCTATCCTTCTTAGGTTCTAGGTTCCTTAACAAAGTACAATATACCAGTAGGGACTAGGGACTCTTCTTGAAAGTTCTACGTTCCCTGTGAAGTTTGTTGACAATAATCTAATAAGTGTTTATAAAAAGAAATAAACATCAACCAACTTACAGATATGATCAAGTTTAGCGACACGATGCCTTAGGTAATGCCAATCCCACCGTGTGACACACGATCAAGCATGGTTAACCCTCTCCTTAGTTAATTCCATTCTTGTTAATTTTAAACAAACAAATGGATCAAATCCAATTTAAACAAATACCAATATTTCCATAAGCTTGCACCATGCCTAACAAGATAAAATCACAAATTTAGACTGTATGTGTGTATGTGTGCATTTGCAACTATATATGGTGGCAAAAACCAGAGATTTCAATGAGTAAACATGGCATTAAGACCTTGTTTTCAAGTTTCTTAGGAAATTTATTATTAATGGGAACATCACACAAGCTGAAGGAATGAAAACCATTAGAACACGCATTCTTATATTTCCACAGTACGAAGGAAATTTTTGCTCATGACCATGGTGAATCCGTGATGCAAGTAAATCACAAAATCCAACCACATGACAAAATTCTGCATTTAGAAGCCAATACAAAAGAGAAATTAAAGGTAAGTATAATGAACTCTCATATGCAAGGATTCTTCCCAATGACCAAGCAATGCAACAAATAATTGATGATGAAATTGAACCTACCTTGTAGGGAACCCCATAGAGCTTAAGAATTTGGACAGGACCAATCACATAGGACAGACCCACAAGCAATGCCAGTACCATTGCCACCCAATTAAAACCATTGCCAAACTGGCCTGTTTTTCACTATCTTCAAGCACCTGAAGAAATATTTTTCATTGTCAGGCGGAACTACTATTGCTTTATAGGAACGTATCATGTTCAGATACAGTATGATAATAAGCCAAAAGAATAGAAGTATAAGAACCTTCTCATTTAATTAAAGAGCTTGTGGATCATATCTCTACTTTCAAGGTCAAGGGTTTTGATTCTATTCTTTGCTTTCAACATCAATCAAGACTTGGTGCTTGAGCCTTGTGGATCGGGCTTTCTAGAGAGCTAGGTACCTTGCAGTGGATTACAAACTCCATGGAAGTTCTCTAATTCACTCACTAGTAAAGCTTATGGTTGATAAAGCAACTTTCTGCCCAACTCTACCTTAAGTTAAATGCATATATCTAATAGCATATTTTAAGGCATGCCATTGTGGGTCAAATTCGTGCCTTGCTGTAAGCATGACTGCCATTGTGGACTTATGTTAAATGCTCGATGTCATGATCACACCATGCCATTAACTCTAGCCACATCTGGACGCTATAAATGCTATATATACAATAGGCCTTATTGCACAAAGTGATGTCACCCTATTTCATGTAAAAAGTTTCAAGCCAAAAGACTTCTCCCGTGTCCAAAAGGAACTCCTCCTTTTGAGATTATATCTCAACTGAAATTTTTTAAACTTCATTGACTTGTATTAAAAAAGGAAAATTTAATACATGATGGGTTATATAGTTTTCAAAGACATGGCCAAATCAAACGTTCTTCAATCTGATAGACATTTAGATCAACCACACGCCTGGCCGAAATAAGGATGTCACACATAAATCTTTTCATTAGGTGATTTCTTTGATTTTAACCATGTGGAGATATGATTTTGCCAGTCCAAATTATTCATCAAACAAGGGATTGTTTACATCTATAAAATCTATTGATGTATGTCAATCCCATGACAAACTATGTAGTGGTCTATGTCTTGTAAATGTCTTATGCTCTCACAAGTTCAAGACATAAAAATAAGGATAACCAAAGACTTGAAGAAGACACCTTAGACTATTTCGGATTTACTCCACCAATAAAGGTATAAGACATGCATTACATAACATTTTAAGACCTTAAAATAAATGTAGACATGGTGGTAGGTCCCTCACAAAACCCAAAAAAAGAAGGCACAAGGACAAGCCCTCGAGAGTGCTCAAACCAAGATCTTAGGATCTTGCAGTTGTGATTGATCAAGGATCTTGTGATTGATCACAGCGTGATCAATCACAGATCTCATAATCGATCATGACTTAAATCTGGGTCCAAATCTGAGACTCCTAAGAGCAAGGCCCCATCACCCACAATTGATTGCGAGATGGATCACGGCCTGACTCCCACACTTATGATCGATCAGGAATCTTGTAATTGATTACGATGACATTTTTAATTTTAAAAAAAACATGAATTTTAAGATGAGATTTTCTAAATTTGAACCCCGTTTTTAAAAATCTAAAGCTCTAAAGAGATTTATGTTTTAAAAGATTTCAATCAAAAGGTTGTGAGTGCTTTTCACTCCTATAAAAGTGAACTTTTTCCTTTAGGGCTAAGAACTCTAACACTTCAAACAATCTAAAGAGTGTTACAAAGTTTACCAAATTGAGAGTCTCCTTCACTGAGAAAAACTTCATTATTCTATTGGTTTTAAGCTTGAATAGGTAACATCTCACTCAAGAATCTCTCACTTTTTCTTCTCTTGAATACCACTCTACTACTAATAAGGACAACTTGTGGTGAACATTTTTCAAGAGGAAACTTATATTTAGCTTAGTTCAATGAACACTAAAACCAAGATCTTGAAGTTTGTGTGTTGCAAAGGTAAACTAATTCAACAAGGAGCACCCCGCTTAATGCAACTAGCAACATCAACCATCTTATGGTAATATGTGTTTGACTTTGCATTCTTTTGCATTCATTTTTACTATTGTGCTTGTTTTGCTTCCGTCAGAGACACCGGAAGCTTAACTACCTCTGTCGGAGACACTAGAAGTAGTTCACACTTCCCGAAGATACCGAGTGTTGTTGTTTAGCTTGCTAATGAACATGTAGTTAAGTTGTTGTATATTGACCTAAGTTGTAATAGTACCTAAATGAAATATACCTAAGCTCGGTGGTGAGCTTTAAATGAATAGACGTAGGCCCTAGTGCTGAACCACTATAAATCTCTTATTATGGATTGTGTATATGATTGTTTGTCTTTTTACTTTAATGTTCATTACTATCTTGCACATTACTTGTTTACCAAAATATTTGAGTATACACCTTGTAGCACACACACACTTAAATTAAATTAAAAACATTAAAATCAAGGGGTAAGATAACTTTAGATATCTTATTCACCCATATTCACCTCCGAGGATAACTTTAAAGAAATTTCAAAATCTCTCCTGCCTTGATGATTCTTAAACCAGCTAACGATATTTCACACAAAAATAAAAAATAAAAACATCAAAAGAAATATTGAAGTCATATTTTTTTTATTATATAAGAAGAAGATTTGAGACCTAACCTGAAATATCAGTCACCAAACAATTAATTCTTTTTTCTCAAGCAATGTGAAGAGTAGAAGGAAAAGACAAAAGGTGGATGATATGAAGGGAGGTACCTACAAAAAAATCCCTAAAAATAGAACCAATAGATAGATTGTTTTGAGCACACATTTCAACGACAATGAAGAAAATAAAATACCTACAAAATAATAATATTCTAGCTGGTCAGGAGAGAAAGAACAATATCAAAGACCCAAAACTATTTTGTAGATACTTATGAAAATAGTAAGAATACATAGATGTTCTCAATGAAACAAGTAGATATTCTGAATGAAAGAAAGCTCCCAATAGATGTTCTAAATGAAACAAATAGATCTTCTATCTCTATAATTCCTAGGTTCTTACTGTTTTCGTAAATATCCGCAAAATATTCTAATTCGATACAATATTCAATTCAATAAACAAATACAAATACCAATTCGTATTCAACCATTGACAGCCCTAATGGAGAGAGAGAGAGAGAGAGAGAGAGAGACGAAGAGAGAGAGTATGAGTGAGAAAGAGAGATACGAAAAGAGAGCAAAGAAAGACGGAGTGAGAGAGAGACTTAAAGAGAGGGTCAAGCAAAGAGAGAGATGGAGAGAGTGACATGAGCAGATAGAGAGACGAAGAGAGATAGAGGGTCAGAGTAGAGAGGGAGAGAAAGAGTACCTGGCTTGCGCTTGGTGTCTTCCTTCTAAAACCCTAATCACACAAATCACACAAAGATCGAAAATATACTAAAACTCCTCTCTCTCTCTCTCTCTCTCTCTCTCTCTCTCTCTCTCTCTCTCTCTCTCAGAGCGACATTCGGTTTCCAAATCCAATATGGCCTATAATTTTTCACAGCCAGATTTGTTAATAAAATATTTTAGCTAATTTTAATTAGTTTTAGAGCCGGTTAATAGATTGTTGGTATAACATTTTCAATCTTAATTTTTATTGACGGTTTTTTCGACAATATCGAAGATAAAAATCAATTTTAAGAGGGAACCCATCTACGATTGAGTGGGAAGATTTTTTTCAACGCTTATCTCGACAATTATAAATACTATTGAAACAAATATTTTAATTTCTATTTTTTTAATCAACAGTCACTTTGACCGTAAACATTAAAGCTATTATCAACGTTTTTTAGTGACTGTCGATAAAAATCTGTCAAAAAAGCCAACTTTCCTATAGTGACTTATGGCTACAAATGCCTTGAAATTTTAAAATGAAATGATTACATTATAGGTGGCTGCCAAATACTCCCTTACTAACTGCAACACTATCTCAACATGAGAGCAAATGGAAAAAGAAGATGAAGAATACTGGTGATGGTGGTTTAGGCATATTGATCACAAGTGAGCTAGCTTGTTTCATTGACAGTCCTTTTTGTTTCTTTTTTTTATCCTTTTTTTTTTTTTTTTTTAAATTATTTTCATACACTTGGAGCAAAATGACATTGTATAATGGAAATATAGAAAAATTACCAAAATGAATGTCGCATTCCTCTTTCAAGCCCAAATGCCCTAGAGCAAGAACCTTATATCACAAGAAAAATTAAGACAAACCTAAGGTGAACTAAAAAAATTTCTCAAAGGATTAGGTACGAACATCTTAGGTCATTCAAGGTCAGTATGGCATAAGGGGCTGACACATCAGCGCCAAACAGTGAAAAACATCCCCCAAAAAGTTCAAATCACTTTTTGGGCACTGATGTGTCCTCCCCCCCCTAATGCCATATTGAACTATGTTGCACAGGGGCAGTCATACCAAATCCCAGGAAATTTTTTGATTCAAGAAAAATTTTGTTCAATTATGATGTCATTTTTTTTTTTTTTTTTTTTTTGAAGATCATAATTTACCTAAAAAGTAGAATTACTAAAATAACAAAAAAAATCATAATTCCTCTCAAAATCATTACTCGCCTAAATAACTTTGATGTGATGTTCTAAAACCAACTCAGATTCAAAAATGTTTAAAAAAAAAAAATTACAAAAAATTCGTAAAAAAATTATATGATTTGACCTTAGATTGGCATTTTTCTGCCTTTGGTTATGGTTAGGGCTATCAATCGTGTAGAGCTGAGCTGGGCTGAGGTTTGCCTAGACTCAATCCAAAAGATTTTACCCGAGCCTAAACTCAGCTCGAATTAAACTTCGTGCCTAAAGGTTGGGCCCAAACTCAGCCCATTTTAAAAACAATAAGCTTGGGCCATGTTCGGGTTGCCCGAATAAAACTATTTTCTTAACTTTAAAGTTGATTTTAGGCCCATAATTGCCCCTAAATGCATATTATATGAGTTCTTTTGTTTTGAACAATTGACACTTGACCTA
>JAOXJP010227146.1:0-25330 GCA_025762735.1 Platanus orientalis | reverse complement strand
CTGGATGGATGCCAAGGTGTCCTTTGCTTGTGTATAGGCTTAGAGAGGGTCAGGGTTCACTAGGGTGGGTCCCAGATCCCAATGCTTGAATTTCTCTAATGCCTATAGTTGTTGCCAACGCTTGAATTTTAAGAGGTTAAAATTCAGGCGTTAAACCTAAATAGTTTGCACTCTGAAGGGCATATCTCTCTTCACAAAGATTGAAATTGAGCATGAGCAGTCAATTTGGAAAGCTGAGAGAAAGATATTTGCAACCTTATATAATTAACAAATGTTTTTGTTTAATGCCTGATTGTGAACTAACACCTAATCTTCTACTAACACTTGAATTTTTACAGATTAAAATTTAGGCGTTAGATTTCGAATAGTTCGCACTCTGGAGGGCATCTCTCTCAACAGAACACAAATTAAGCATGGTTGGGCAGTTTGGAAAGTTGAGAGAAAGATATTTCCAACCATATATAATGAAAGCCTAATTGTCATTTTAAGGCCTAATCTTCCAACGCCTGAATTTTAAGTCCCTAAAATTCAAGCTTTAGACCTGGGAAAAATCTAGAAACCTTGCCTAGGCCATTTAGACCACTTACCAGTATTAAAAATTTCTGAAATTTTTTATGGTGATATGGGAACTTCTTAAGTATATTGTGTCAAAAATCATAGCAAAATTCGAACTACAAAAATCACAAACAATTATGCACTGTAGGCAGGTAAAGAGGGAATACAAAACCGATTTTTAGGGTAGGTTTGGGGGGCACTGTTCTGAGGCCCAAACATGCTCTAAGATTCACCCAATTTTTATCATAGGTAGAATACCATTCCAGGAGCCTACCATTAGAATTTGAGCCAATTTGGATTAGTACAAAAATTAGAAAAATTATGGAGTGTACTATTCTAAAAAATAAAGTGCAGTAGAGACATATTTTGTTTCTGTTGTGTAACCCAAATTCAAGGCAATCTATTTGGCATATTTAGAACATTGAAGCAGTATGAAACACATACTATTTGACTAATGAAACCTAAGCTAACCAAGGTTTAGAGCTTACCTTAAGTGGGCTTAGGGATTGGGGCTTGGACCTTTAGGTTTTCCCCTTCTTCCACTTCTTTCCCTCTGTTTCTCTCTTGTAAAATTTCTCTAGCCCTAAAGTGCACGAATTTGGGGCTATTTATAGCCCCAAATGGCTTGAGCCAAGGGCCAGGATGGGTTCATGGAGTTTAAAGGATCAATGGTTAAGGTTGATTTGGTTTAGTTCACAAGGATTGGTGACATGGACCAATGAGAATCAAGTTTGGGAACCATGTCATCAATCCAAAGCATTTTGATTGGCTTGGTAACATCAAAGGGTAGGATTGATTTGTGCTAGTTTGAGCAATGGTGGAATTTGATTTGGGTTAGTTCACAAGGATTGATGACATGAACCAATGGGAGATGGGCTTGTGGCCATGTCATTAATTTAAACCATTTTGATTAGATGACAAGAATCAAGGGAGGGGATTGGTTTGTGCTAGTTTAAGCAAGGGTGAGGATGGGTTTGGTTTAGTTCATTGGGATCGATGACATGGACCAATGGCAGATGGGGGTAAAGCTAACTCATCAAAATGGAGGGTTTTAGTGCATTTTATGGGTATTTGAAATTCAAGGGTTTGACCTAAGGATGGATGATGGCGGTACACTATAGAGATCCTAATCTAAAGGTGGGGGGATTTTAGTATTTAGGTGTGAATGCATTGATAGGCTTTAATGAGATAAAATCTTCGAGGATGAGCTTCTTATTTCTTTAATTCATTAATTTCATGTAAAGCAAACCATCTTCCAATCTACCTTTCCTTTTGAGCTCCTGCCCTCTAAAACTTGCAAAACTAGTGTCTAACTTTGAAGTCCTAGATATTTTGGTCCCAGTAGATTAGTCAAAATCATATTACAATAAGGGTAGGGGTGAAATCAAGGTTTACTAGCCTCAAATGCTCTTAGAATATTTTAGAGGAGCAAAATGGTCAAATTGATTTATAGGATCTTGATATGAAAGGTGATCCCTCGCTTTTGTGAACTTTAGGCTTTGACCATTTTGAATTTCGATATCTAGGCCAGAAACTAGGCTTAAAACCACTTTTTGGGTGATTGGAGAGACTTTGACTAAAATGCTCACTACACGAGCCTTAGTTTTCTGTGAAAAGTGTGGTTTAGGGGTTATCGAAGTTTAGGGAGTCTAGAGTCTACAGGAGTTGACAGCTTGTCTAATAGATTTCTAGATGGTTATAGAGGATTTTTCGAAGAAGGGTCGTTTAGAGGTTCAAAGTAACAAATTGCTCCTATAGCTTACTAGAGAATGGCAGAATTGGGCTAGCAGAATTCTTCTAATCCTCTGGTTCATGAAATATTCTTTAGAGGATAGGGAGAAAATTGAGAAAATGGGCCTAACCTTGCCTGATTCCAAGCTTGGCAGAATTCTCAAGGGCATTATGTGTGCCAAATATAGACAAATTAAGTCTTGCCCTAACTTGGGAAAAAGTGATGGATAAGCTTCTAGAAGTTGCCAAGGTAGTTGAGGGAGATGGTCTTTTGAAGGTCTTGGAGTTGCCAAGAGATGGCCACTAACAGACTAAATTTTTGAGTTTAGATGAATTCTTGGGGTTCCGTTAAGTACACAGCAGTTAGCCCAATTGTGTAGCTCATTTTGAGGTAATTGGGGAAACTGAGTCAAATAATTCTTCTAATGCTCCTTTCCATTAGGGGGTTTTGCGAGGGCCTTACGACTTTGGAGAGATGGGCACTGACCAATCGAGATTTGGAGGTCCAGAGAACATTCTGGACCAAAAGATGACAATTGGAGCCATAACTAATTTTCAACCCATTAGGGAAGATTTGAGATTTCATAGGGGTTCAAGACCTCGGATGCTTCTATTTGGTGAAATGACTGATTGAAGGTAACTCTGAGACTGAAACATGACCATTGACATTTCTGAATTCTGACACTAGATGAATCTTTAAGAGCTATTTTAGCATCGTTTTTCGGCTAGGGGTTTGCAAAGGTTGAGAAATTGGCTATTGCTAGTTTCTAAAAAGTTTTCCTCTGAGATAAGTTCCTTAAAGGTGGTAGAGATTAGAGTGTGTAGGACTTGATCATACACAAATCAAGTGGTGGGAGAAGCTTCAAGGGTCATTTGAGGGTCCAAGGGTAAATCCTGAAGGAAAAAGAATAAAATGGTATATTGGTCGTTATATTGGCTCATGTTGGGCTGCCATTATTGTATGTTATTATTGGATTTCTAAATTGTGGTGAATCTAAATCCAAAGTGACATGGATCCATATCCGAATCTGGGTTTAGGGGCATTACAGCTTGGTATTAGAGCAACAAGGTTCGGATTCTATAAACTTATGTGATGACTAAAGGTTTGGAGTGTCTACATATTTGGATTCTGTAGACTATATTGGATAAACGATTTTGTGAACATTTAAAATTAAAGAAAGATAATGTAGAAAACAGTGAAACATTTTGGATAATTACACCTAGATTGTGATATATTGATGATTGATCTTATATTTGAGGATTTTATTAAATCATACTTGAGGATCTTGTAGTGAATTGTGATTTAAGATATTAACTGAGTTCATATGCCCTATAGATTCTAAGTGAGTGACTTCTATGATTATAGGTACACAATGCCTCCTAGGAGTACTAGAGGATTATCTTCCACTCCAACATTGGAGAGGGATCCCTTCAAGGGAATATTGAGAGTTATTCATGGCCTAACTGAGGTCATGAAAGAGCATATCACTAGTAAGAGGCAACCCAAAGAATTGGGCAATGGGAATGATAATCATATGATTAACCATTTTCAGCAGATGAGGCCACCAGAGTTTAGGGGAACCATAAACCCCATGGAGGCTGAGTCTTGGCTTATGTAGCTTGAGCAGATTTTTGGGGTTACTGGCTGCATGGATGACCAATGTGTTGTATTGGCTACATTCATAATGGAGGGCAAGGCCAAACATTGGTGGAACGCCATAAGGGACACTTTAATGGGAAAGTATGATGATCCCCCCACTTGGGCAGCATTTCTTGTGGTGTTTAGGGACTATTACCTTCCACCCACTGTTCGTGAAGAGAATGAACTAGAATTCTTAGAGCTTGAGCAGGGCAATGTGACAGTTCTCCAGTAAAAAGCTAAATTTATGGAGCTCGCCCGCTTTGGCCCATAGATTATTCCCAATGACGCCATGAAGGCAAAGATATTTTAGGGTGGTCTTAGGACTAGTATTTGATCCCGCATGTTTGTGCTATGGCTAAACAACTTCATGAATATTGTTGAGACTACTCGCATTGTTGAGCGTGAGAGTGGAGAGATGCAAATGATTCGCGACAAGGGCAAGAAGAGAGATGTGACTGAGGCACCTTACCGAGGTGACTTTGCTCGGGCTGAGAACCGAAGGAGGACAGAATTTATGATGAGAGCATCAACATCCACATGCAATAGGTGTGGCAAGAACCACATTAGCCTCTGCAGATGGGAAATTAATGCTTACTTTAAGTGTGGGAAGGCTGGACATGATTTAGGGATTGCCTGCTTCTTCAGGCACTAGTCGTAGCTAAGCCAGTTGGCAATGATTAGAGGCTGAAAGTTTGAGGTAGAGTTTATGCAGTCATCGAGCAGGATGTAAAGGCTTCAAGGATCGTGGTGGTAGG
Source organism: Platanus orientalis (assembly GCA_025762735.1). NCBI lineage: Eukaryota > Viridiplantae > Streptophyta > Magnoliopsida > Proteales > Platanaceae > Platanus > Platanus orientalis. The sequence continues at coordinate 20,647 of JAOXJP010227146.1, read as the reverse complement.
TATACTTCAGTCATTTTCTCTAGATGCATGTGTCTTGTTTGATCTTGGACCCACACATTCTTTTGTTCCACACGATTTCTTACAACATGCTAACACTACACCTGTGCACATGGACTTCATCTTGAATGTTTCTACTCCATTAGGCAAGACTATGCTATGTAAGGCTTGTATACTTAGGAATGGGGATAGAGAGTTGATAGTCAACCTTATATTGTTAGACCTTGATGATTTTGACATCATTTTGGGAATGGCATTCTTAGCTTCCCACCCTGCCATAGTCCATTGTTACACCAAGGAAGTTGTCTTACAAATACTAGGCCAAGCAGAGTTCTCTTTTTGGGGACCAAGAAAGAGGCTTTTCCCTATTTGATCTCAACTACCGAAGTTGGGAACATACTTTGCAAGGGAGGACAAGGATACTTAGTCTATGCCATGGAAGACCGAAAGGATGACTTAACAACTGATAATGTACCAGTAGTAAGGGAATTCATAGATGTATATCCTAAAGATCTACCCGATCTACCCGTAGATTATGAGATTGAATTCATGGATGATTTAATTCTAGGCACAGGACCAATTTCCATATCTCTATAACAAATAGCACTGGTAGAGCTCAAGGAGCTTAAGGTACAGTTACAAGAGCTTCTTGACAAGGGTTTTGTTAGGCTTTATGTGTCACCATAGGGCGCACTAGTGTTATTTGTAAAGAAGGATGGTACAATGTGGTCGTGCATCGACTACAGTCAACTGAATAAGGTGACAATCAAGAACAAGTACATGCTCCCAAGGATTGATGACTTGTTCGATCAACTTCAAGGAGCAACGGTATTTTTCAAGATTGACTTGAGATCAGGATACCATCAATTGAATGTGCAAGATAAAGATATATCTAAGACCACATTTAGGACTCGTTATGGTCACTACGAGTTCCTTGTGATGTCTTTTGGACTGACCAACACCCGCCACTTCTATCGATTTGATGAATCGGGTGTTCAAACCATTTTTGGACCATTTTTTCATTGTGTTCATTGATGACATCTTAGTCTACTCTAAGAATCACAAAAAAATATGAAGAACACTTATAGATTGCTTTACAAACACTAAGAGAGAACAAGTTAAAATTCCTATAAATGTATCGTAGAGGGGGGTAAATAGGATATTTAAATTATTCTACCCTTTCTTCTCAATGTTGGGATTTATTTTAATCTTCTTAAAATTAGTCCAAGTGTGTGTGTGTGTGTAACAATGTTCTTATTCAAGTATTCAAACAAACATGTAATGAGCAATATTAGCTATAAGCATAAAAGTAAGGAGAGACAATCGCACTCAATTCACAATACAAGATTTATAGTGGTTCGGCACGAGGGCCTACGTCCACTCTTCTAAAGCTCAGCACTAAGCTTAGGTATCTTTCATTTAGGTATTATTACAACCTAGGTCAAAACATATAAAACCCAGCTACTTGCTCACAAGCAAGCTAACCAACAAAACTCGGTATCTCCGGCAGAGGTAGTCAAGCTTCTGGTGTCTTCGACAGAAGCAAAACAATACAAATATGAATGTAAATGTAAATAAATGCAAGAGATTGCATTATTACTATAGTTTGGTTGATGTTTCTAGTAGCATATAGTGGGAGTGCTCCTTGTAGAGTTAATATGCCTTAGTTTACCCACACCACTTTAAGCTTTGGCTCTTGAGCTCCTTGAGCTAGGCCATATAAGGGTTTCCTCTTGGGACAACCCACAAAGATCTCTTCTCTTTAAATATATGAGCTTGGAAGAGAAGAAGAGAAGCTAGAGAGCAATATTTAGTTAAGGATGAGACCTTTTTAGCTCAAAACAGTGAGAGAGGAAGAAGGGTCACTTAGGAAAAACTTTTAGACATTCTCTAAAATGGCTTTAAGTAATTGCCCTAAAGGGAAAGTTTTCCTCTTATGGGGGTCATGGACCCCTCTCCTATGTTGGATTGGAATCTTTTAAAATAGGCAACTAATCTACACCACAGTTTTGAAATGGAGTTATATATATATGTATATATATTTACTTTTTTTGCACTTGTAACTCATTGTAGTATTTTTAATCGGTTACACTTGTAATCGGTTGTAAATGCTATAATTGATTACACCCTAAAAATTGGGTTTTGCAATCCTTTTTATATAATCGATTGCAATCAAGGGGTTAAGTGTTTGGGTCCTTAATTTTTTGTGTCAGACAATTCTTAAATCAATTGTAGCTTTTGTAATTGATTTGTCATGTAATCAATTGTAGGTTAAATCGATTACAAATCATGCAATCGATTGGACATCCTGATTCAGCACTTTGTAATTCCCCACATTGGTCCTTCTCTAGGACTTTTACCTTGAGATTTTTTGGGATGGTTTTATGCATAATTTAATATATATTTTGGTCCATTCAACCACACAAAACTCTTATGATGCATGCATGATTTGTACCTTGAATCTTTATGCTTTGGGCTTCAACTCTTTGGTCCACTTACACATCTTTACTTGTGGTCTTCTTCTTGACATGACATGGACACTTACAAGACTTATACATGATAGGTGGAAGTTTTGACCATTGGATTGACACCAATATTTCATATGACTCAACACAAGCTGTATGCTAAATTCAACAAGTGTGAGTTTTGGCTAAACCATGTGTCATTTTTTGGTTATCTCTAAAGACAATGTTCTTGTTGACCCCAAGAAGGTTGAAGCTATAGTAAGTTCGCCGAGAACAATAAGTGTGACTAAAATTAATAGTTTTTTGGGTCTAGCTAGTTATTACCAGAGGATTGTTGAGGGTTTCTTTAAGATTTCTAGACCATTGACAAAGCTAACCTAGATGTATGCAAAGTTTGAATAAAGTGATGAATGCGAAAATATTTTTCAAAAGTTGAAGAACTGTCTGGTATATGCACCAGTTCTTATACTACCTTCAGGCACAAGAGGATTTGTTGTCTACAATGATGCCCCTAGGAGGGGACTGGGTTCTATGTTAAAAAAGCTTAATCCATATGAGTATAATTATCCCACTCATGACTTGGAGTTGGCAGCAGTTGTCTTTGCACTAAAAATATGGAGACACTACTTATATGGTGAGACGTGTGAGATTTTCACTGATCACATGAGCCTTAAATACATTTTCTCATAGAAGGAGTTGAAATCGAGGTAGCAAAGATGGATGGAACTAATCAAAGATTATGATTGTACCATCAACTACCATCTTGGGAAAGCCAATGTGGTAGCTGATGCCTTAAGCCAAAAGTCTTCTAGTTCACTTGCAATTTTTAAAGTAGGGAGGACTTCTCTATTACATGAACTGAAGGATTTGAATGCAAAACTTTAAGTGAAGGATCTTAATGTGTTGTTCGCTCACTAGAAAGTGCAACCTACTTTGGTTGATCAAATCAAGAGAGCACAAGTTGATGATTCATCACTGATGAAGATTGTAGATGAAGTGAGAAATGGTGACAAGACCGATCTCTCCATTCATATTGACGGCACTTTGAGATTTGGGGACCGACTTTGTGTTCCTAATGCTAATGAACACGAGGAAGATTTTGGATGAAGTTCACAAAACTACCTATTTTGTCCACCTTGGTAGTACTAAAATGTACAAGGACCTGAAAGAGACAAATTTTTGGAACAATATAAAGAGGGAGATTGCTCACTTCATTTCTAGGTGTTTAACATGCCAACAAGTCAAGACTGAACACCAAAAGCTAGCAGGACCGCTATAAACACTCGACATTCTAGAATGTAAGTGGGAGCACATTTCCATGGACTTTGTCTTGGGATTGCCCAGAACACATGCAAGGGCTATGATTCCATTTGGGTGATTGTTGATCGATTAACGAAGTCCTCACACTTCTTACCCATTCGGATATCTTGTCCATTGGATCATTTAGCTAAACTTTTATATTGATGAGATAATGCATTTACATAGCATTCCAACTAGTATAGTCTCTGATCGAGACCCATGACTTACTTCTAATTTTTATGGAAAACTACAAGAAGCCATGGGCACAAGACTCAATTTTAGCATTCCCTTCCACCCCAGACAGATGGACAATTAAAAAGAACTATACAAACTTTTGAAGACATGTTATGAGCTTATCCTATTGACTTCAAGGAAAGTTGGAATACCCACTTGTCGTTAGTCAAGTTTTCTTACAACAACTACTAGGATAGTAATTAAATGGCCCCATTTAAAGCCTTTTATGGAAGAAAGTGTCAATTACCTATATATTGGGAAGATGTCAAAGAGAAATAGCTTATCAGGCTTAAATTAATTCAAATCACTATAGAGAAGGTCAAGGTTATCTGTGACAGACTACAAACAACCAAAAGTTGGCAAAGGAGTTATGCCGATAAAAGGAGGGAACTCGAGTTTGCAATGGGTGATCATGTCTTCGTGACGGGAGTGACTCGATTTTGCAAGAAGGGTAAGTTAGAACCAAGGTTTGTTGGACTATTTGAAGTGTTGAAGAAGATTAGAGTTGTTGCTTATAGTTTAGCACTACAACCAGAATTATCCCATGTCCACAACGTGTTCCACGTGTCCATGCTAAGAAAGTACTTGTAGGACCCTTCGCATGTGTTGGAATATATCCCGGTAGACATCCAAGACGATTTATCATCTAATGAGGAGCCCATTATGATCCTTGATTACAAGGACTAAGTGTTGCATTCTAAGACCATCTCATGTGAAAGTCCTATAGTGTAACCACACTTAAGAAGAAGTTACTTGGGAAGGCGATGATGATATGAAGTCCAAGTATCTGCATTTATTTCCAAATGAAGGTATGCGCAAATTCAGGGATTGAATTGTTTTGTATTGCACCTAAGGGATAAAATCACAATTTTACCTTCATAAGGGTAAAATTATCCTTTCACATATTTATATAGACATTAGAGTGGTTTAGGAACCCTTTGGACCAATTTAGAAGTATAGAACCCAAGTTGGACCTAAAACTATTCAAGTTTAGAAGTTTTCCTAATTACAAAAATGAAGAATTAAAGAAAAGATTAAGAGAGTTAGAATTGGGATCTTTGCCTATCACTTTAGGAGAAGAAAATCAAAGTTTAAATGAAAATATAAGACTCCTAGAAAAAAGATTGAGAGATGCAAAAACTTTCCTTGGATTAGAAAAAATAAATAGGAATGTAGAAAAGAGTAAACTAGTCAATGATAATGAATCATTGTCTAACAAGACTGTAGAACTTGAAAAAAAATTCAAATCTCTAGAAGAGGATAAAAAGAGTCTTGACCTCATATGCTCCGAATTGTCAATAAGATCAATTGATCTACTTGCTCAAGTAAATGTGCTAAAAGGGTATGAGAAGAAATCTCTTAGTCTCATTACCCAAGGAAATGTAACAAAAATGAAAACATTGGGCAAAGAAAGAAAAGAATGGAGAAGTTTGGAATTTAGTCCTAAAAATACCCAACCTCCTATATACACGAAAGGCCCAAAGAATGCTTTTGTAAAAGCAAAGCGAGGCCAATGTCTTTCCATAAGCTATGATGTATGGTGGATAGATTCTTCCTTCAAAGACAAAACTTACTAAAAGAGAAAATGAAGTACCTAGTCTATTAATAGGCTATAACTCAACTTCTAGATATGATGTATTAACTTCTAAAAGAACTCCAATCACATGTCACTATTGTGGATTGGAGGGTCATATAAAGTTTGGGTGCATCAAGAGGCAAAGGGACTTATATGCCCAAAATCCTCAAGGGTCTAAAAGGATAAAACAAATACACCCTTAAAAGACTCAAAATGGAAGAAATCTAAAAAGGAAAAATGCATTTTTAGAACCCAAACATCATTTTCAATAGAAAAAGAAAATAATTCATCCAAGAGAGATAAAGACCCAAGAAAGATGGATCAAGAAAATTTGGGTGAAGAAAGAACTCACATCCTATCTTGAAGTGAGAACATGTCAAGGTAGTAACTTGACAATGGAGATGACCCGATAAAGGTCATAAGAAAAAGGGTTGTAGATGATCCGGATTGGATCTAAACCCTACAAGTAGGATTGAAATAATCCTAAAGGGATGATCTTAAACAAATCATAGAAGGCTAGTTAGATGATCTTAGCTCAAGGAACAAAACCAAATTAGCAATCAAGGAATATGTCTAAGAGAACAGCATTAACCTTGATTGAGCACCTTGATAAAAAAATATAAAAAGTATTGATCATCTATCAAGATCAATTGTCTAAAGGTATCAATTGTCCCAAGCATGTGTCAAGCCATACTAGGTAAATCTTAATTCACATCTTTGGATTCTATTGCTTAAGAAAATACAACTCAAAATATTAAAAGCTTATGAAATTTAGCCTAAGATGTGTGCATGGGACTATTTGTGATCTTCTATGCTAAGGTAGCATGGAATAGCTTTCAAGCCAAATAAAGGTTCTTCCTGTAGAGGATTTCATGAAAATGTCTCTACTTCTAGAAATCCCAAATAGTAAGCTGGAAGAATCCCCTGATCCTCTTAGACTCTATCTTCTAGGAAGAAACGTTTCCAATTCAATGATCCTAGAAGAACTCAATCATCCTCTCATGCTCAAACACCTATAAGAAAACAATCACAACCATATGTTCCTAGAAGACCAAGTTTTGTACTACTATTATGGTCTAGAAGGGCACATGAAATATGATTGAAGAAAGAGGATGAATGACATCTAATCCCAAAAACATCAATTTTCAAGAAAAACCTTAATGGGAAAAATGTCAACAAGAGAATCTATTTTAAAAGTGTTGAAAATAGAAACCTTCAAAAGAAGAAGGATCTAACCCATTCACAAAACACACAAAAAAATAGCCGGAAGCACATCAAGGTGGTACCTTGATAAGTGAGTGCTCTAGACACATGACCGGGATAGGCCATTGTTTGTCAATCTCAAGGAAACTCAAGGTAGGAGTGTCATATTTTGTGACGGAGACATTGCCAAGATCATTGGCAAGGGAACTTTAGAAGTCCCCAATATTCTCACTCTTATCAATGTCCCATTTGTCCAAGGCCTAAAACACAATCTAATTAGCATAAGCTAAATCTGTGATAAAGGCTATGGGGTACACTTTGAGAAGGATATGTGTGAGATTAAGAACAAGGGAAATGATGAGGTCCTTGTCAAAGGGTTAAGAACAAACAACAAGTGTTTTGTCATAGAACCCAACAGGTATGAGTTGGATGCTTGTCATGTGTCTCAAAAGGATAAGACTAATCTTTGAAATCAAAGATTAGGTCATATCAAGGTTAGAAACCACTCTAGGCTAAGCAAGGAAGAAATAGCTGGAGGCTTGCCTAGATTGACCCAAGTTAGCAATCCTATGTGGAAAGGATGTCAAATGGGCTAACAAACTAGTGTTTCTCACAAGAAGACAAACCGAATAAGGACATCTAGATTTTTAGAAACTTCTCCTCATGGTCTTGACAAAATTCAACATGAACAGAGACTCTAAGAGATAAGAGATTCTTCATGGCATTGGTAGATGATTTCTTATGGTTCACATGGATGGGATTCCTAAGAGAGAAATCTAAAGCCTTTATGGAGTTGCAAAAGAACTCAAATTGAAAAAGTTTTCTTTCCATCAAGCTCACACAAAGAATCCATGGAAGGAAATATAAGAACCATGAATTCTTGGATTTATGGGGTGAAAAAAGATCAAGGTAATCTCTCATTATAGAAGAAAAAAGATCTCAAAAGGATTATCATATAATGATATAATTGGTGATCCAAATGATGGAATGAGAGCAAGGAGGCAGCTCAGAAATATCCTAAGCCATTTCTTGTTTTACCTTCAAGCTATAGCTCAAGAAAATATAAGAGGCTCTAAATGAATCGGATGGGTTTAAGGCCATAAAAGAGAAGCTCAGTCAATTCAAGAAGGATGATGTATAGGTTCTAATTGAAAAATCCCTTGCTGAGAACATCATCAAATCAAAATGGACATCTAGAAACAAATGTGACAATCATGACTACACTTGTAGCCAATAGATATGCTCATAATCGAAAGCATAGTTTTAAAGGAATCAGTTGTTCCTATGGACCAGGCTAAAGTACACTTGAACCATGCTTGAGGTTTGTGTTTCAAGGAATCTTTTCTTTAAAATAACCTCAAGGGCATAATAATGTGCTACAACTCTTAATACATTTGATCATGCCCAATCTCTTTTTATATGACTTATGGATTGTATGCTTAAACTCTTCAAAAGCATTGATAGAGTGATTATGAGATGTGAAAGTGAGGTGGAGTCACTTTTTATGCAAAGAAAGAGTCACATCCGTAAGAGAACCATAAGTGAAAGAGAGTGCTCGAATAGGAGGAGGCAAATCGTGGGAAAATTTGGTCAATTTAAGGCAAATTTAAACATTTTCAGCACATCCAGATCAATCTAGATACCATCGAATCAATCCACCCAAATCCATCTGGCAGAGCCCGAATCAATCCTATACGGCAGTTCCAGCGGGAAATGAACTGTTAGTTAGCATAAAAAGGCAAAAGCTTCAAATCCCTTTCATTTTCATCTTGCTCACCCTTTCTCTATTGTGTTCCCCTGAGCTTGTCATTCCCAAATCCCTTCTCACTCATCTTCATGGCTCCACCAAAAAGGGGTGATCCAAAGGGAAAGGAAAGACATCTTTATCAAAGTTGCCGGTTCACAAGCCTACTCGTCCACCTTCAGTCAACTATGGTACATTTCTTGAGCCTCCCGCCTCTCAAAATACAAGCACTATTTCTCGAGGAGGCTGATAGCTGTTGAGAGGTTTATCCACAAGAAGACCCTCTTTGACACACTTGTAGGGTATGAGCCAGTTCCTGGCAGATGGGAGTCCTTGATGACCATCAAGGGAGAAGTCTAAGAAGAAGCAGTTCAGTTGTTTTGGTCAAACATCCATGACTCTAGCCTCAAAGATCTCACCTTCCACATAGAGGTCTACGGAGTTCAGATGAACCTAGACCCTACCACTTTGTCCACCCTACTAGGGATTGCCAGGCCCATTGGGAAAGCGGTAGCATTCCCTCCAGCTGACCTAGACAAGGTCACCATTTCTGAGGTGTTTAGTCATGAGAGCACGACCTAGTTCAAAAAGCTTCAGGCCACAGAGTGCTTATTCGAGGTGAGGTTGCTGAATTTGATCTTCACATATAACCTTTTGTCAACCACACACAACAATGACATGTCAGACATGATGGTGCATATCATTTACTCCCTCCTTACAAAGGAGGTTGATATAGCAGTTATCCTATGCCACATCATCATCTCAGAGGCGAGGAACTCTAGTGCCTCTCGGTTGCTCCCATATGGTGTGATGATTACACACTTATTAGAGGTGTGCGGGGTTTCATTCCCCAATGATGCCACTACCCTAAAGTAGGGTGCCAAGATTGATCAGTCTACTATCTGACGGATGCTTCAAGAGGGTACTTGCTCGAAGAAGCAAAAGATGTCTTTTGATGCTGAACCCTCTACCACTCCAGCCACTATAGTACCACCACCTCCTGTGCACATAGAGGTTCCACTAGTGTAGTAGAGCCTGCTGTGCCTCCTCCTCCAGCTCCCCAGGGTGAGCCCCTAGTGCCCTCATTTGTGAGAGAGGCCTTGGATGGACTTGAGGAGTTTTTCAGGCTCATCATTGGCCATCTTGAAAAGATGGCGGACAAGCTTAACAGTATTGAGCATTGTCTTGAGAGATTTGAGTGTACAGTGGCTTCTCAGCTCCCTCACCATCCTAGTATCCCGCTCGATATACGAACACAAAGTGACGAGGATGAGGATGAGGAGGAGTGACTGTAAGGACGAGTGATTTGCTTTATACATTTGTCTCTTTTTGTGCATCTCTCACATATTGTAATCTCCAAGGTTTTTGAAATTTTAAATATATGAATGGAAGACATCCTTTTGTCTTACGTTTCATTCTATATCTCTTGATTGTTTTCCTTGCTTTATATTATTCATAATTGTCAATTTCAAGCCAAAAAGGGGAAAAAAGCTCATGGATAAAATGATAAAAGAGGAGAGAGAATGCTATATGAGCATTCATATAGGGGGAGTAGAGCTACCTTAGATGCTATATGAGCATTCATATAGGGGGAATAGCGTAATGCATCGAGTATGCATTTGAGGGAGAGCTAATTGAGAAAGATAAGAAAAGAAGCTAACTTCTAAATTTCAAATCTTAAAATTTTCTTTAATGTAATGAACCAAAATATATATATTATTCATATTGCATTTCATGTGTTTGCTTGAGTATGCTTGCTTAATCATGTTTCTTTTCATTTGACTATATTGGCTTGAGAGAGGTATTATTTTTCAAATATGATTTCAGGTTATGAAGCCAAGCATCTAAGCAAAGTTCTTGAACTAAGAGCCCAAGCACAAATCAAGGGGGAGTTCAAGACTTCAAGTCTCATCATGTGGTTAAATGTATCACTCTTGCATTTTCATGGAGTCTGTAAATTTGTTTCATATATTTATACTCCATCCATGTATTTCAAAATATGTTTTATCATGGAATTACCAAAGGGGGAGATTATTGATGTATATTGTCAATTCCATATTGTAAAAATACATGGAGTGGTAGATTAGGCATGGCATGAGAACATTTCATATCTTGAGTCATGTATGTAATCATCAAGTGGTTGGTTTCCAAGATGAGAGATGAGCTCCAATCACTTAAAGTCGAGGATAATCTCTTCCCAAGCCTGCCAAGGTTTGAAGTCTTGAAGACCGAGGTTCATCAAGCTCAAGAAGCTTTGTAAAAGTATATAATGTGATAAGCATATGTTAAAAATCCCAAAATTCATTTACATAGTCTTATGAACCAACCTATGCCTCCTACATAGATTCCCAAGTGAGTAGGAGTAGGAAAAGGCATTCTGACTGAAAAATAAGGGAATCGGATCGAACCCCTCCATCCGGAGGGGGTCGAATCAATATGCACTTAGCGGATCAATCCGCTACTTACCGAATCAATCCGACAAAGCTCAGGTGTCTTAGACTGAGAAACCAGATCAATTCAGGGATGCCAAATCGATCCGTGTGGATCAATCTAACATAATTAGATCAATCCATAATCGTAGAATTTCAAAATATATATATAATCAATGCCTGCAATTTTTTGACCATTGGGAGAGATGCCAAATCAAGGGTGCATGACTATGTTCATCCCCTATAAGTATGAAAGAAGCTCAGAGAGCTCTCTAACTCTGAAGAATACACACAAGAATACACCAAGGAAAAGAGAATAAGACTTTGAGAGAGAGCAAGGCATTCTACCTTACCAACTACCAAGTTGGCTCCATTTATGAGCATCCATTGAAGATCAAGGAGCCATCTAAGTGCTTCTCCAGCACTCTGCATTGGAAGAACAAGTAGAGCGAAGCAAGGTGAAGGGTTTACTTGGGAGTAAACCCTTAAGATAAGTTCCAAGAAGCATTAAGCACTCTTGGAAGCTTGGTGGAACCTATTGGTATACAAGCTCAACAAAGGAGCAACCACTTTCATGTGCATCAAACAATACATTAACCTTGTGAGGTAACAAGTATTGACTTCTATTTAAATTACCTTGAGACCTTAGCACCCACCGGAGACACCGGGTGTAGACTACACCCGCTGGAGACACTGAGTGTAGACCATAACATTATCGCCGAAGACACCGATAGTGTAGACCATACCCGTTGGAGACACCGGGTATAGACCCTTCTTGCCGGAGACATCGGGAGTAGAGCTTGCTTTGCAAGTAGATAGGTTTTTGTAATTTTAACTTTGATTGTAATGTAATTCAATCTAAATAAAATTTAGTCGCTCCATTGTGAGCTTTGAGAGTGGATGTAGGCCTGAGTGCTGAACCACTATAAACATTGTGTTGTGTGTTGCTTATGGTGTGGATTGTCTCTTCTCTCTATATTTACATGGCATGTATAACTCAATTCATATGATCTTTCATATTTGCTAGTAAGCAGGATCTTAAATTAATTGAAAGACTAAAATTAAGAATTGCCATTGACTTACACTTGTGATAATTGAACTACATCTTGGTGTGCACTAAATTCTAATATCCACAATAATATCTCAATTGGAAGTTTAAGTAGGGATAATTAAAATAATTTGTATAAATCCTATTCACCCCCCCTCTAAGATAATAACCGTGACTTTCAAGTATTACTAAAAAGTTACTTTCCTAATTTAGAAACTACTAACAATTTCAAACTTGTTACCCAATATATACTAAAATCAAAACTCTTTTAAAACATGACTTTTCTATAGTCTAAGACTACTAAATATTAAGATATTCTAAAACTCAACTTTCTAAAAACACTATTCTTGATTATTCAAAAAAAAAAAAAAAACACCATTCCCGTTTTTCATTGATACTCCCTTAGTAATTTGGTTAAATTTTTTCCAAATCGCCTCGGATTTGTGCAATCTTGGTCTCATTAGAAAGGTAACCAAATAACTTATCTAATGACACCAAAATCAAGCCAAAAAGTCAACTTTTGACCTTTGAAAAAAAAAGGTTAAACTTCAAAAACGAGATTACAACCCAAAACCCAAAAATCTAAACTACCCCATGGCACTATTGGCCTTAATACAAAAATAACTATCCCTTACAAAAGTTGAACCCCACATAACATGTACACTTAAATTTAGCCCTCTTGTGGGGTGGCACAAACATAAGTCGCATAATGTTGTCTGCATCAATAGGTGGTGGTGGAAGGCTTCTTGTGTGTGAGCATGACACTCAATCATCAACTCATACCATCCAAGATATTGGGCCTGTCCTTTGGTTTGCCAGAAACTGAAAATCACATTGTTCCGACAATCTTGACTTTTAGATATTGCATTATTGATCACAGCATTGGACAGTTGGGATCCTATTCAAATCTTACTAAGATAATTAGGATTGTCTAGCAGTTAAGAGTTTGGTTTCTGGTCAACGAAAGACCAAAGAGGTAGCCTAACATATCAATCATGTGGTTCAAAGACATTGAGTAATGGTGAGAGAGGATTTTTCTACCATCGGATTGTGATGAATTTGGTAGATGAGACAGTGAGGTGGCCAACACTTGGAACTCTTTCACGCTGTGACAAACCATGGCCATTGAAGCTCTTCCTCAGGGCAACTCATCCATGGCTGGGTCAGAATTTGGAGTGCATCATTGAGGATGATGTGTTCCATGTGTGATCAATCCCTGTAGGTCTAGTATAGATGCTGGATTATGTCTGGGAAATCCTGCCTCTAAGTATTAGGACTAATATGATTTGGTTGAATGAGAAAGGGGAAATGACAAAGTAGGTGGACAAGCCATTCCCTAGTGTCATATTCGGGTTACTACCGTTAAAAATAGGCAGATCATATTTTTCAGGTCTGTTAAAACTTGCCCCAGTCAAATTTGCAGCTGGAGATGTTGAGGGAATCTCAAGAATTCTAAACCTTTGTCTTAATGCCAGTCCTGATAGTCTGCTGATGGCAGAAAAATGACTTTGTTGGTTTTGTTGCTACTGAGGTGTCACTTTTTTTTAATTAATCTTTTTGGGTTGGCAAATGGTGATTAGTGGTCAGTATGTTAACAGGTGAAGATGGGTTGAACTCAGGTCTATGATGTCAACATTCAGGGACTTTACCAACTAAGATGTCACACTTTCTCTTGGAAGGATCAGTACTTTTTGAGCTTCTTTGTATTTCAGCTAGGTTTTACTGATAACACTCTATAATAGCTTTGCAAATTAATCTTCTTGTTCCTTATAAAGGGATGTCATGCTGTTTAATGAAGAACCTAATAGATTGAAAACACCAAGTCATGGAGATTTCTCTTTGTTTTACAAATTATAAATGGAGAGAAATAATGCATTGTATGGAAAGAGTAGTTGATGAGGACATGGGAGCAAGGTGGAGCCCACACTTGGCCTTGTTGGGGTCCACGCATGAAGAGATACAAGGAGGACCATGGAAGATGCAATGAAGCAATTTTATGGAGGATTTGATAGAGTTTTAGGAGTTTTTATAGACTTTTGTCCAGTTTATAGATGGTTTTTAGAGTTTATTAGAGTTAGGGACATAAGAGGAAATAGTTTTTTTGGGCAAAATTGCCTACAGTTTTTATAGCCAAATAAGTGGCTGATCGACCACAAGGGGAGGGCCACATGACTTGCTTCATTTTAGACTTTGTTTTGTTTTAGAAGTTGGATACTTTAAGTCCCAAATTAGTTTTTATTTTTTGTTTTTGTTTTACTTCTTTAAAAGAGGAAGTAGCCCTATTGTAAAGGCATGATACATTGAATAAAAACAAATTCGGCTTTCTTCTCCACACGAGCAATATGCCTCTTTCTTCTCCATGCTTTGGTGCCAAGTTTGGACCATGGATGGTGATGTCTATGGGATAGTGGGGTTGGTGATTTCTCCACAGGTATCTATCTCCCTTTAATCTTCCTCTTCTTCTTCTTTATTTTTTCATATTTTTTCTTCTGTGTTAACTGTTTTCCCATTAAAGAGCGTGGAGATCTTATAAACCATTCTTAAATGGTTCTTGAGTTTGAAAACAGATCCCCCCTCTTTTTTTCCTCTACCTGCAACAGCCCCATAACCATTTTCTTTGCTGTTTTCTTTGTGGGAACCTCAGTTCAGGTCTGATTAGACCTTGCAGCAGACCTGGGAATCATTCACTGGGTGTTCCTCAGTCCAAGAGTGAAAACTCTGGGTTTTCTCACCTTGTGGCAGTCTTGGGTATTCAAAACTTGTTATCTGAACTTGAATTCAAAACCCAGCTTTTGTATCTTGCAACAATCTAATTTCAAGTCCTACTGTATCTTCAGATCCTAAACCTAAACCCCTAAGACTTAAGCATCCCTGCAACATTCCACAGACCTTTTTTCCTTGGCTACTGAAACCTGAAGCCCTTCCCCCATTTAACCTTTTATTGCAGCTGTGTTCCAATTCTGAAAGCTCCTTGTTAATCAGTCCTGTAAACCTCTGATAAACCCCTATCGTTAACCACAAAACCAGCACCTTTCACCCTTGTTGTAGTCTCTGTTTTCAATCCCAAATCTGATCCTACTTCCAACTTTATAAAAACTATAATTAGCCTGATTTCAAAACTGGCTCATAATCCTATGTAACCTTTTGTTACAGCCTAGTTTATAACCATTGTTACTCTTCTTTTCTTTCAGTCTTTAAGTTCTAAACCAGTCCCTGTCCCAACCCATTGTTTCAGACTACTGTTCTGAGTATTTTACACAGATCAACCACTTGTAACCTCTCTTCTGTCAGCCTTGTTTACTTCAGTTATTTGATAGGTTTCCAAGGCTTGCATGCTGCATCAGTAGCTGTTAATAACTTTGGTGCATTTGTATTACATCTGGAAAACTTTCCACCTTGTCATTCTTGTCCGCTATTAAAAAATGTTCATTTTGCATCTTCTGATAAGTTTATTATTTGTATGAGAATAATCTATTCTGTTTGAAATTTCAAATGGTAGGCTGGGAAAAGGCTGAAACTGAAGCGGTGGCTTTGAAGCTACAACTTGACTCTGCAGCTCAGAAGAATTCAGCCCTTGAAGATCGGGTTGCACACCTTGATGGTGCCCTTAAGGAGTGTGTAAGGCAGCTCCGGCAAGCAAGAGAGGAGCAAGAACAGAAGATCAATGAAGCGGTTGTTATGAAAACCCGTGAATGGGAATCTGCAAAATTTGAGCTTGAAAGCCAGCTTGTTGAGCTCCAGACCAATGTTCAAGCTGCAAAAACCGAAGCTTCTATCCATCCCAATCTTCGCTCAAAGCTTGAGGCTGCAGAAAAAGAAAACGCAACCCTCAAGATCGAGCTTCTTGCTCAAGCTGAGGAGCTAGAGATTAGGACTCTGGAAAGAGACCTAAGTACCCAAGCAGCTGAAACAGCCAGCAAGCAACATTTGGAGAGCATAAAGAAGGTGGCTAAGCTTGAGGCGGAGTGCCGCAGACTAAGGGCCACAGCTCGAAAGGTGCCCTCAGTTAATGATCACAAGTCCATTGGTGCCTCTTCATTCTATGTTGAATCATTGACAGATAGCCAATCAGACAGTGGGGAACGATTACTCGGAGTGGAGGTAGATACTCGCAAGATAAGTACCTTGGAGCTGAATGAGTGTGAGCCAAGCTGCTCAGACTCATGGGCATCAGCTCTAATCACGGAGCTTGATCAGTTCAAGAATGACAAGGTCATTGGTAGAAATCTTACATCTTCTTCTATAGAAATTGATCTCATGGATGATTTCCTTGAGATGGAGAGGCTTGCAGCACTGCCGGCAATTGTCAGTACAAGCCATGGCTTCAATCCAGGAACTGTTTTAGACCAATCAAATGGTGGAGGTAGCCCATTGAAAGCTGAGCTTGAAGCAATGATTCAGAGGACAGCTGAATTGGAAGAGAAGTTTGAGAGGATGGAAGCAGAGAAAGCGGGACTGGATGTGGCTTTAGCCGAGAGTCAAAATCAAGTTGAGACATCACAGGGTCAGCTGAGGGAAGCTGAGCAGAAGTTGGTGGAGCTGCAAAGGCATCTAGATATGGCCAATGACTTGAAGCAAGCTGCTGAGATAGAAGCTGAGACTGCCAATGCAAACAGAGAAATGGTGGAGACAAGACTTTTAGGCATGGATGCAGAGCTTTGCACATTGCGTGGGAAGGTAGGTTCATTGGAAGCAAAGGTCAAAGAGGAGCGTGCTTTGTCAGCGGAAATTGTGGCCAAGTGTCAGAAATTGGAGGATGAGCTATCGAGAAAGAGACGTGAAGCTGAACTACAGCGAGCCATGAGCTCCAATGGTGAGTTAAAGATAAAGCAGGTCAGTCTTCCATGACACATTATTTGTTGATTTTATGACAATTCTCTTCATAGACATAAAATGCAAAATTCTTCGCTCTAGAGCAAAATTCTTTGCTCATAGACCATTCATGGCTGAACTGAATGGTGGCTGTAGGCCATAAGTAGTAACATGTCACCCCACATCACCACATAGCATCTGGGGAGAATATTTGCCACCTCCTGCCCGGCATAAGGCTATTACCGTGTTTCGATGAATTAGTTGAATCATTCATATATGGTGGAAAAATCAACTTTCAGATCCTTTTGTGTGTGTGTGTGTGTGTGTGTGTTGGGGGGTTGGAAGCTGATTGTTGAAGGGATTCTGTGATATCACCTGAGCACATAAATGTACGTTAGGTGGTGGGGCACAATTATTTCATGATTTGATCATGCAAGGATGATTCTGTTTATGTTACAGTACATTTCCCTTAATTATATATGTTTTGGTCAAAATCCTGTGTATGCAGGAGAAGGAACTGGCTGTATCAGCCGGAAAGCTAGCAGAATGTCAGAAGACCATTGCATCTCTTGGGCAGCAATTGAAATCACTAGCCACGCTGGAAGACTTCTTAATCGACTATGAGAAGCAACCGGAGCTCATTGGGGGAGGATCACCCATTCCTAGAGGTGGAGAGCTATGGAAACTGCATTCCAACAACGCGTGTCTACCCAAAAGAGAAGCAGTTGGTGATGGATCCGGTACTTCTATGAATGATAAAGATAGGGAGTCACCATTGTCATCCTCATCATCTTCGTCTGCCTCATCGATAAATAACACAGTTGCCTCTGGGAAAAGCCGAAATGGTTCTGGAAAATTGTTCTCTCGAAGCAAGAGTAGTGTTCATATAGAAAATCAGTGAGTTAAAAAGGAGAAATGGATTCAGCAGTGCAGTTTAACAGAGGAACTACTGTTTTTCATTTAATGAAATGGCCAATTAATTGTTTGTTAATTTGGCTGTTACTTCTGATAATATGATGCACCCCTTTAAGGTAATAGAAATTAATTGAGAGGTGAATTTCAAATGGCCTTTGTTAAACTGTCTCCTTTTCTGTTTCAGTTAAATTTGTTACATCGAAGGGAGGACTATCCGTTCATTTAGCTACTGAGAACGTCTGTGAAAATAAAAGATGGTTCTTTTGACGTGAGATTAAGTAATTTCTTTGTATAGAGAGAACAAACCTTCACACCGCTCCATGGGTCATCACTTTGTACCTTACCAGGAATGATTGAATAAATTTATCTTCAGCAAGAAAATGAAAATAGAACAGTCAAAACGAAATTGAGGGCTATGTGGATGAGGGTGCCCTCCTGTGGTGGGAGTGTTTCCTTTCAGATGACACACACACACACACACACACACACAGTCACTATGGGGGCACACACACACACACACACAGCACCCAATCATTGGAAGGATGCAAAAGGGAATTTTGTGGTGAGGCTCGAACTCTTGATCACAGGATCACTTGGAGGGAAGCCAACCTTCACACACAGTCTATATATACTAAAGCAAAGAATTGCTGACTTGAACAGCCTAAACGAATTTTATTAGGTTTTTATTATATTTTAAAAGAATTACACGTGAACAGTCCCACGTTTCCTCTCTCCATATTTATCCTTTCCAATTTTTCTCCCCTCTTTCTCTCTCCAACTCTTTTTTTTTTTTTAATACTCCACGTTTCCTTTTGCCACGGGTCAAGCACCCATGCCAGATGTTTGGGCTGAGAAGCTCGACCTCAGGGTGAGGGAAACCAACCTTTACACGCACAAATAAAATAGAATACATTTTGCCCTTCCTCTGAGTCATTGTTTTGCACTCATGGAATCATAGCTAAGGCTGTCAACTATCCAATTATTAGCTGTATTTTATTTGTATTCGATATACTAATATTTGATCAAATGCATCAATATCTGATTCGATTATTCAACTAAATATTTGTATATGTCGAAATTAACATATAATATTATATATTATAATATTATAATATTATAGGACACATTATGTAGAATATATGAATACTATAACCTTATCCCATTTCTTGTCTTCCATTCCCAATTTTAATGAAGGAAAGCTCCCAATAACCAGTTCCACATTTTGTCAATGGTGCAACGTTGGTATTTTTCATAAATCATCACGTAATACCTTTATGAAAACAAATGCAATTTCCTTTGTCTTCTTTAAGTTCACTTATCATGGTACTAGAGTGTATATGATTTGCATTAGACATCAAAAACATTTTAGATAGCATAGAGTCTATATTTAGATGATATTGTATATAACCTCAATGATATAAAAAGCAAAATGGTTCTATGGTGTAGTGGTTAGCACTCTGGACTTTGAATCCAGCGACCTGGGTTCGACTCCCGGTAGGACCTCACAGCCGTTTTTCATTTCCTTAGTTTTTTCGGTGATGGGAATGTGTTAGATTGGATTTTCTGCACCCAAATGCCGCCTCAAGCCTAACCATCAGATGCACGTGCACTCATCCCACCTGTCCAGAAAAAGGCTCAGGCGCTCAGCCACAATCAAATCTTTATCGTGTAAATTTATCTCAGGCCTTAATTACTGGAGGTAAATTATCGTGTAAATACCACTGTGCAGACACAAAACAACCTAAGTTCAACAATCAAATCTTTTTAGAGCCTGTTTGGCAGCCACCTGCAATGCAATCATTTCATTTAAAAAAACCAAGGCATTTGTAGCCATATAAAGTGATGGTTCAAAATGAACTCATTCAGATTTATACTTGATAATATATATCATTTCATTTTATGAAAATACCTAAGATAACTTTGTTTATAATTTTAGTTAACAAATCAGTATAAATCTGAATGAATTCATTATGAACCAAGAGGCCACAAATGGCCTGGAAATTTGAAGTGAAATGATTACATTACATGTGGCTGCCAGACAAGCTCTTAATTAATAGTAATATTCATTTAAGTATTAAATAAAAAATCTTTTACATACAAAAAGGATGCCAACCTATTAAATTCATTCTCTTCCCCGAAAAGCAGCAAGATGCGCCCTTTACATGAGGGATATCTCCATACAAGCAAAGAGACAGCAACAAAGCCCATCAGAAAGCTGCAAGGGCAAGAGCTGTTGATATATATATATATATATATACACACACACACACACACATTCTAATTTAATTAGAATAAAAACGTTTTAATTCATGTTCTGTTTCCATTTTATGGTACTCAAATTGTCATTATTTCATTTTTTTATTATAATTATTTTATTCCATCCTCTAGATCTTAATATCTAAATCTTAATTTCATGGGTGTACGGTGGTTGCTGTTGTTGTTTCTTTTTTCCTTTTCGAGTTTTTTCTTTTTATTATTTTTACGTTTTCATACATGGTAATTCCAATGTTTATGGTGAATTGGTGGTGCAAATTCAACTGACTCTCAGTGAGAATTGTGCTTTGACTTTACACAGAAGCACCAAATTTCCGTTTTGAAAAGTTTCTTTTTTGAGTTTTTAAACCCGCTTTGAATTAGGGTTTCCAAATAATGGAAAGAGGCTCTTCTCTTGGAACTGTGAAAGAGGGTTTTAGAAGAGAAGAAAAAGCAGCCGTTGCTCTTTGTAATATGGATTTTCTCTCATAGTAAAATTTCTCTATTTTTTTCCGACATCGTTGTAGGAAGCTTTTCATTCTCCATTAAAGCTTTAGCTAGTCCTTGTTCAACCAACAACACATTCATCCTCATGTGTCATAGACTAAAGCTGTTATGCTCATCGAATTTCTTCACTTCATACTTTACAACCATATTGAAACACCTTAATCG
>JAOXJP010227145.1:0-11357 GCA_025762735.1 Platanus orientalis | reverse complement strand
ACCCTATACACATGGCCTTTGTGTGTAAGACATGATAGGTGACTATCACCTTTTTGCAAAACATTTGTACCCTTTAATAAAGCCATATTCTCCAAAAAAAAAGTGAAATCACATTTTGAGCTGAGTGGTTATCACTTTTTTGGTGTACATATATGCTGCGAGAAGGACGATATGAATGAATTTATAAAGGAGAGCAAATGTTCCACTCCCCCATGTTCCTAAACACAAAGTCTGGCACCAGATGTTTTTATTTTTTAACCATTATTATAGTTTAAACCCTATACATCCCAGCCTTTGTATTTGGTAACATGGGAGACTAGAAATTTGGAAGTAGAACATTTGTTCACATTTATAAACTGAAATAATGTTCTGTTCAGGATGCAACGTTCGCCCCTTCACGGGAAGGTGTGGGCCTCACATGAGGCACGCATGTGCTGTCGTAGATATGCTGCTCCAGCATATGGTGGTGCCATGGCTCGTACACTTCGGAATGTGACAGTGTCGTTTTAAATGTGAGCTTGGTAAGATCTAACCTCTAAATTGTCACGTGCTCAACGGTAAATTCTCTACAGTAAAATGGAAAGGATGTTCTGCCCAAGGATTTGTTGTATAGAATGATGGCCAGGGCAGTGGGGGATGTCATATGAGATAAAATGCATATTCTATATTCAAAAAGGGGAAGGTTGTTCTGTCCAGAATTTTGTGTCTAGGATGGTGTACAGGACACCAAGGGACATCATATGAAATAAAATGCATATTCTATATTCAAAAAATGTATCACCTACCCATTTTATTTCATGTGACGTCCTCTGGTGTCCTGGACAGAACATCCTTTCCGATTCAAAAAATGCATCACCCATCCACTTTATCCCATATGATGTCCCCTGGTGTCCTGAACACCATCCTAGACACCAAATCCTGGTCCGAACATCCTTTCCCTAAAAACTCAGGTGGCAAGTGGTGGTGGTATTCTAGTCCAAATCTTCTGCTGTAGGTTAAAGTACATTTACATGGACTTCTTCTCAAAACACGACATACATATAAAAAAATTAAAAATCTTTACCATATATGAGAAAATTTGTAAATTTTTGTGCACATATTGCATTGAAGACACTTGTTACACGTTAATGTATTTTAACTTACTACAAAGGATCATCTCCCGTGGTATTCATAGAACACATAACGCATAATTTTGAATATTTAGAGGGAGTTCTAAATTTTTTGCGATGTGACATGCATGAATACCACTGCCACTTGCCACTAAGGGTGTCAACGAGCTGGGCAAAAGCCACTTGCCACTAAGGGTGTCAACGAGCCGGGTTTTGCCCAGCTCAGCTTGGGCTTGTCACATGAAGGCTAGGCTCAGGTTCGTGACGAGCTTGAATTGTCGAGCTCAAGTTCAGCTCACCAGAAAAAAAAAAAAGCCCAATATTTTAATGGTCTATTACCCTAATGTGTTTTATTTAAACATTATTATTGTTACTATATATATAATTTTATTGTAAAATTATTAACTAAACAAAGTTCTCAACAAGCCAAGCTTTTAGCGAGTTGAGCTTAATAAAGCTTGGCTTAGGTTCACTTAACAAACAAGCTTAAATCAAAGTTCAAGCTCGGCTCATTGAGTTTAAAACAAAGCTCCGGCTTGGCTCATTGAGTTTAAAACAAAGCTCAGGCTTGATTCTTAACAAGCCGAGCTCCGAGCCGAGCTCCGAGTTGAGCCGAGCTAACTCGGCTCTTTGACAGCCCTACTTGCTATTAGGCTTTTCAACTACCGGAAAACCTCTACCATGCTCAGCCCTTAAAACCATCACTCCATTAATAGGGTTGCTTATCTGTTTTGCATCATTGAACCCAACAAAATCACTGCCCACCCGTATTTTCTCGAGGTTTTGTTAGTTTTTAAGCTGACTGGCCCTACTCAATTCATCAAAGCCTTAACCAAACCTTCTTGGGGTCGGATACACAAATCTTGTTCCAACCAATCAGTTCTAAGGTTATATATCTTACTTAAATCATAAATATTTGTGTATTTTTATATTATTATAACTTATTGATTTAATATCTTTCACTTGCATTATATAATTTGGGTGTTTTTATATCTTAACCTCTTAAGTTATTGGTTTTTGCATACGTTCCTCCTACATTTTTAGGATCTTTATATCCACCCAACCAACCTCCACACAAATAATAATAATGATGGTGATGATGATGTTAGTTTACTTAATTTATTTTTGGATAAACATGTTAGTTTATTTAAATGAAAAATTAAAAAGCTTGATAGTAAGTTACCATTAAATAACAAATATGCCACTTAATTGAGACGCATACCTTTGTCCTACAATGACCAAGTATTTAGTAACATGAAGAAGATGATGAAAGGAAGAGAAGTCAACGGCAAGAATGGGAAAATTGATGTGGATTTAAATCAAATTGAGAAAGAAAAATTCAATTATATTTTCATTAGTTACTTTTTTTAAACTAATGGACCATGGTGTTTTTTAGTGTTTCATTTGCAAAGGACCAGATAATATACGTATGCGAAAATAGGGGAGGACAGACACAAAATCACTAAAATAGAAGGGCAAAGATGAAATAATGATGATAATAATATTAATAAAATTATTTATAGCCCATTCGCATTTAAGAACTCATTTTTTTAACTCATAACTTAAAAAGGGAAGATTAGGACTCAGGATCACCTACAGTAGAAATTAAACTAGATTAACGTGCAACAAATGCCTATAACGCAATACATATATACAAAATTTAGAAAGTTTACAAAAATTTTGTTGGAGTTATAAATTTTTGTATTCAAGTAATGTTTTGAGAACAGTTGTACATTAATGTATTCTAACGTATGCAGAGGATCCGGACTCGAAGGTTAGCTAGATCTACCATTGGCATGCGGCTATCATTATTTAAAAATTGTCAAGACATGTGACATCTCGGTCGCATGCAAAGTAAGATGCATTGACCATTAGACAGCAGACACATGGTTAAAAATAAATATTGTTGTGTAGAGTGTGTATAAAGGCTTCTGCATTACCAATCTCAAAGTTCATTTTTTTATTTCAAAGGTGGGAAAAAATAAATGTGGATGACATAAAACGGTACCTTATTCAACAAAAAACCATGTCTTCTGTCATTACAGGAATCCAAAGTGACCTTTTAGAATAACTCTCTCTTTCTCTCATGTGGTCCTAAGTTGATAAGGTACGGGAGGCTATATTTTTATGTCAGTCTTAAATTTAAATCTAAACAATGGCGATGCATTTATCATATTTGATATCTTGCATAAGGAGGCAAGTGGGAAGCAAGAGGGAAAGAGAAACCCACGAGGGAAGGCTAAACAATAAAGGCTGACAATATGTTTCTTAGTATTGAATGATTCAATTATGTAGAATAATGTCCAATATCCCTTTAGTTTGATCACCAAAAAACGACCCCCTTGTATTAATTACTTACCAAATAAAAAATTATTTGTTCTCACGAGTTTAATTTTCTGAGAGTGGCTCGGGTCCTACGACAACCATGGGGATCAAGATCCACCATTCAACAGCTCATACCTCAAAGATTGTCTGGGCCAAAAATTGTAATGGTTCGACAATTCTTAATAATTTTATTTGTAGTTTATGTTGGAAAGGGGAAGCCATTAACGGTTCTCTGTTCACGTTTTCAAGTTTGTGTATTTTCAAAATTTACAAAACAATGCTTTGGTTTTTGATCCACATCAGCTGGGAGGAAAAAGAATTTGAGAATGTAAGTTATCCCCCACACCCACCTTACATATTTTGAGAGTCCACTCTTTCTCAAAATACATGTGTAGCAAAGTGCATGCGCATATGCACATGTGTAGGGGCCTGGATGCGGGCCTGGGCGTAAAGGTGTTTGAAGCGCATTTTGTGCATGTGCATCGTTGCTTTAGGGGTTACAATATTCATTTTCAAAGGTCCAGATAAGATTTTGGATTGATTACAAAAGAAGTGAACCATAAGCAAACCAAGGTGTGTTGAGAAGAAAATGAACCATAAGGATGAGTACATTATGATGGAGATGTATCACGACAAAGATGCACTGCGATGAAGGCGTATCGCGTTGATGATGCATCCCGATGAAATGAACCGTGAGAAAATCAAGATGTATTGCGATGAAGGTAGATCGCGAGCATGGTGTATCTCGATGAAGCGTGCTTCGCGATAAAGACCCGATAAGGTTCGGCATCGCAAGAGTAACATGCATCGCGCGTCATGGCCCAACACTATGAAGGAACTTAGCCCGAGAAGAGTTGGCTCACGGTTAGTTTAGGCTTGCTCGCGATAGGCCTAGGAGACCCGAGATGAAGCTTGTTAAGCAAGCTAGTATGTACAAGCCTAACCCATCGCGATAGATGAAGGTGATTGATGTCCATTAGAAAGTGAACACCTAAGGGGGTTTAGTGAGAGTGGTTGGGCTATTATATAAAGCCTATAACATGGGTTGATACCTATTCGTGGAAAAAGAGAAGGAATGAGAACAAGAGCCAGAGAAGGGTAAAAGAAAATGGAAGAAGAGGAGAAGAAAAATAAGGAAAAAAGCCTATGGGGCTGTGGGTTGCCTGAATGGCGACCAGATCATTTTCTCTCTTTCTCTCTTTCTCTCTCTCTCTCTCTCTATTTTCTCTTTCTATCCTTAGACCTGAAGTCTGTTTTGCACTTGGATTCACCACCCTCTTAGAAGGGAGAGACTTGAATCTTTGAGCTCAAATTGGAGATGGAATTAGTGGTTTCTTAGAGAACATACACTATGATGGAGGTGCAAACCTTGTCTTTGTAATTCGATTTTGATGAATGATGTTTAAACTTTGTCAAAATTTTCATAAAAAATTTGGACAAGTTTTTGTCGTTTGTTTTGGGCACCTAACCATTAAAGGAAATAAGTTGTATGGGAGGTATTGTGGTCTCTCTGGGGAGTGCACCTCGTTGAAAGACATGAAATGGTCCAAGCTTGGTTGTATCTTAGGGATAGCTTGGCTCACGGTCCCTTACACATTAAGTGGGAGATCTCGATTATCATCAGAACACGTGAGAACGACACCTCCATGCCTCAAATCAGTCTAGCAAGAACTACATCTAGATTAATTCCCCAAGAAAGGGGGTATATAGGTAGCTTGAGAATGTGATGCCCGATGGCACAACCCCAACCTAAAGACCCTAAATTCCACCCTATTATGCGAATGAGTTTACTGAAATCAATAGCTTTTGTAGGTGATATGACATCCAGGATCCAATAATTTAAGGATAAGTCCACTCCCATGTTGAAATGGATAAAAATTTGAAGTTTTAAAATAGGAACTTTGGCTCGCGAATAAAAAAGCTTCAGCGGCTATGCACTAACAGTTGAAACATTCGTGAAGGAGGGAGTATCTTGACTTGACCATTGTTGTGAAGAAAAACATGAATTGCTAGTTCTCGCAATAGGATAATACATCATGATAGGATGTCATCGCAAGTGAAAGGGCTTCGCAATAGAGATTGTGATTGAACCTTGTTCACAATAAAGACTGTAATCACAATGAAGAAGCATTTCATGAAGAAAAGCCTTCACGATGAACTATTCTGTAACAGTTCACAATTGATACATTTTCACGAAGATTCTACATATAGTAGAAAATGAGGATTTCTTTGCTTTGAAAAGCTAAAATCTTCGACACATGCAATTGCGTTTAGTGAGCTAGACATGCTATAAGATGCGTTAGAGTGGTAGGTCTAGGGCTGAGTATGACTTGGTGAAATCATTGGAACTGAGTAAAGTTTTAAGGGAAATTGACATGGTAAGAAACTTGGAGATGTCCAAAGTGTGTATGCTTAGATGAAAGCTAGATCCCAAAGGTTCAATGTAGTGAACTAGGATGTCCTTTGTTGGTCAGTTGCAAATATGATGCATGTATTAAGACAAGTTATAGGACTTGGAGGTGCATCATATTAGAATCCCTAATAGATGTAGACAAGTGTTAAAGCCATGTGAAGGCCTTAGGTGCCTTGAGGTGGAAAGTTCAACCATGATTTGTCTCATCAACTAAAATATAGAACACATGAAAGCTGAAATGAAAACCTCTTATGAGGTAGTAGGGTTAAGCAACCTTTAAAATTGTAAAAATTCAATTAGATTGACTTGTGCTTGTTGTCTTCTTGGAAATGAAATTAAGAGTTTAGGCATGTAGAATAAGATGAGGCTATTATGATAGTTGATTTGGGATCAACACTGAAATATGTGACATATGTAAATAACTACTAGTAGGAGTAGATATACACACATGTCAAGGATGTGTTCAGGTCTCGCAAACTAGTGGGGGTGTGATGATGAACATATCGTTGTTAGTACCTCTATATCTAGACCATTATGTAATGCTTTATTGAATTATGTTGATTCCTAGAAGGATAATTCTCCTATAGGAAGTCTTTGATGCTTTAACATCAGGAGTGTGCTTGTTTGGGATGGTCTTTAAGCAATGTCTAAATCTATAGGGATTCAAGGTTGATTAAGTTGACCCGTAATTATATATTCATTGTTTGGGGATTCAATGTGTCTGATATATGTACAAGTCTACTGATATTGACTTGGGACACAATGTAAACTACATGGATAAGATGAGATTATTAATCTCATGAGAGAAAAACAAGAGTTTTATACTCTGATAGCTCTAGAATTATATCCTAAATTCTTAGAGAACATTAGGATTCTGAACTAGTTGATTCTATCTGGGACAAATGTGATTGGATTTCATCACTTAACACTGTGTGAGTTGTAGCTGAATGGTAATCCATGTTAAGACATAATGGTCTATGCAAAGAGTTTAGAGTTGTTCGTTTATACGGAATTGTGTCTTGTGAACACTCCTTTTTAGGAGCTCCATACTTGGATATGGACATGGAGGAAATCGATAAGATGGATTATGCTAGAAGGGTAAGCCTCCAAGGTTGGACTAAGAGGAACTAATTGAGTGTTTGATGGATACTAGGCCATAAATCTTGTATATATTGGTATTCTAGGAATACCTTCCCTTAAAGACTAAATGAGTCCAAGTTCTGGATCTAGTGTGATCACATTTCTTTGACTAAATCTTAAAAATAGTAGGGGTAAGGAGGCCTACATTAAGGAACACCAATGTGTCTAAGGACAAGTGAAAACCAATAACATTATATCGATTCTAGAGTGAAGAATATCAAGCATATTTAGTTTTGGAAGAAGGAAATCCAAGTCTACCATAAGACCACATGACAATGCACTATTATACAATGAGGGATGATACAATCATATGGACTGTAATGGTATATGGAATGGATTGCACTCCTAGGAGAGGTGAATCTTCCTAGTAGGACATGTACCAATCAAATTGAAAAGAGTTTTAAGATGAAACTCAGTTATGATGGTGTGATAGATGAATATGTTTTTTGTTGATTGATTGGTCATAGTTATCATCTTTATTGGATAAAAGAAGTTAGTTCTATGATAGATACCCTAAGTGTGGTAAAATCCATTAGGACGGTCTTTCTGACTGCGTAAAGAATCCTAATTTTAAATCTGATGAGTCAAAAAGCTTTCTTAATAGGATAAGATTGAGAAAGACATCGCATGTGGCAGTTAGAAGAGTGTCATGCTTGACAATGATGTATAGGTGTTGAAATCCTAAAGTGAATCAGGTAAAATACCGAATAATGACATGATGTGTTGTTTCTCTCAATGGAAATAGATTTAGAATCCAAATGAAGCCATGTTAGTCTAAAAAGACTAGTGAGAGTTTCATGTAGTGTAATGTCTAAGACACAAAAAAGTATATTAGTCAAAGAATGACATGAAAAGACCTGGGGTTGAAATTGACTTCTGTAGAGAAAGTCTGTCTATGGGATAGAAGGGATTGATGTACATGATTCAGAATATTTTTGAAAAGGCTCTTAGAGAAAATCTCAACATGATTGAGTGTGTCTTAGCAGTAAAACCCGTGATATTAGCAAAATCTAATATGGATATCAGTAGTTTCTTGATAGAGATCTCAGTATCTAGAAACTCCATTATGAATGGCCATTAGTGAGCCATGGACTATGTGAGTCCGAGAATACCTTGAAAGAGGTTATGGAGTAGATACACGAGATTAACAAGTAAATATTATCAAAATTTTGGTTCAAATGTATATAGGAAACAAGGAACCATGAAGTCCATTTAGAATGGATCAATTAATGTCTTTGAACACAATGAAATTGCCTATTATGGGGGTTTGGTAAAGTCCAAATTCATGACTGCTAGGATAAGAGACAAGCTCTATGAAATCTAAAAGCAATGGAGCTTATTCCTTGGGAATTAGAGTAAAAAATTCTATTTAGTGATAGGTGGTAAGGAATGGTGATATTAGTGGATGCACTAATATATATACCTGTGAGCATTGACTATTCAAGATGTTCAGACTATGATATGATGTATAATAGTGTCAAGTTTGTGTACATAATCACGTGGAGAACTCAAGTCAATATCTGAGAGATGACTAGATGTTTGGTGATCCAGACCATTATGCCTGAAGCATGTGATGTACGTAATGTACGTGTTCAGATTTGAATACTTGTGGGACACTTATGAATGATAATCCAGGTTTATCCACTTGAAGGACACTTATTTTGGAAATTCAAGTGGAGGCACCTAATGGATAGAGATGTTAGTGAATCACATGATAAGCAATTTAGGTCACGCTTAAAGACATACATGTTAGAAAGTTTGCTACATGATATGTTACTAGCTATCTAAAGTGTAGTACCATTTAGGAAGGTTAACTCACTCAGTAAAAAGGCTTTGGGGATTTTATCTCTAAATGTTGAAACATGAAACTTGGCTATCTTAAGTTCAATGAAAAACCAACTTGAGCTACCTGAAGGTTCAACGGGTAAATAAGTCTATACTACTAGGAAGCACAATTGTCACTTTCATGACTATAGTTTGTTCCTATGGCATTACCACAGAAGGAAATCCTATGGATTAGTGCTTCAAGCCTACAATCTAGGACTGTGGATGGAAGGTTAAGGACTGAATTAAATGGAAAGCTTGGAACTACATTCGGATTCTTTTAATGAGTTGATTTGAAGATTTTGGTTGGGTTGAAATAACACCTAGGTTGAGCTGAAACATGCTTTGGATGAGTTGAAACCTACTTTTTATGGGTTGAAAAATACCCGAATTGGGTTAAAACAAACCCTGGTGGAGCTTAAACATGCTTTCAATGGTTTTCAAAATAGTTCCTCATTACCCGAAGTCTAGTACTCTGATACCAAATGTGATACTCAACTTTCTAGGGCTGGAAGTTAGTCACTTCCTATGAGATTTAGGTCATCTCTAAAGCCCTTCAGTAAATCTGGT
This sequence comes from Platanus orientalis, assembly GCA_025762735.1. Lineage (NCBI taxonomy): Eukaryota > Viridiplantae > Streptophyta > Magnoliopsida > Proteales > Platanaceae > Platanus > Platanus orientalis. The sequence goes on along the minus strand of JAOXJP010227145.1, from coordinate 1,976 downwards.
ATAAGCACTAACTTTAAAGTACCAACATTAAGATATGTAAACCATCTATAAATGACTGGGCATGTACTGAGATAGGTTTGTCAAAGAGATACTAGTTTCAGGGTGCTCCACTATGTTCTCAAACAAACAACAGTTTGTTACATAAGGTACTGGTTCCAAGAATATTCCAAACCCAGATCCGTGACACTGGATGGCACACCTAAACCCACATTTTATATTGGAGAAACCCATTTTCAGAGTGTCACATATGTTCTTCTTGTCACTTCTCCTATAAATTCATAGTTTTCTTTTGTTATCCTTTAAGTTTATTTATCCTTACATATAATCGCAATGGAATAATATTATATCATGTACAAACCATTCCCAATCGTCTAAAGCATTGGAAAACTTATTCATTTACCATTTAACATATAAAATATAACTGAATTGATAATATCAATAGTCCAACTAAGTGCAATGGAAGTAATTATCCATATCCATCAACACAAATCAAAGAATTACAAAGTCTACTTCCATAATAAGGCCTCCAACAGCTGATAATATAAGTCAAAACTAAAGTGAATATAATGTCTCGAGTCTAGTGCCCAATAGAAATATAAACTAAAAGAAAGGTCTTCGGGCTTAGGTGCCCATCTAAACTCTTACCTCATTGTCTCCTTGATGATTTCTAGTAATCCTTGTCCTCCGTGTCTCCATCTATAAGGGGGTGTCAATTGGGGTAAGCTTGATGGGCTCAGCAGAGAGTATACAGTTTGTATAACACAAAGGAAACCAAAGATAATCACAATAACAAATAGGACGAATAAAAAAAGAGTAAGAAATTAAAGAAGATATGCAAAATCATCGAATATTCTAAACATGTCTCTTTACCATGATTTGAGTATACACATGCTACATGATAACCATAGGAGTGTCCAAAGTGAACCAAACATAATCATGCATATGTTACATGCTATATGCCACATGTTAAGTACTATACGTACATGCCAAGTAATATATATCTTATGCCAAGTACTATATATTACATGTCAACCTATAAGGGGTCTCCGTTACATGGTGAAACTAAATGTAAATAAACCATGAAAAGTCTCTGACAAATCCAAAACACATAACCCATGTAAGGGTCTTCGGCAAAACAAAACAAATTACCCATGTAAGAGTCTTCAACAAATCATATCACATAACCCACATAAGGCTCTCCTGTTATCTCGGTGTTGTTATTTCAATATTCTACATACATGTGCACTACACTATAAAATACAAAAATTACTTAAATCAAATAAATGAAATACTTTATTTGGATGATGAAAACTTCACTTAAGTAGATGAAGGCTAGTGTTAGACACTATGTCCTTAAGATAGATTTGCCCCTCGCACTAGTGCTAACGATCAAGTCGAACGTCTATCTCCCAGGATACAATGATCTTCAACACATAGAAGTAGCACTATAATTTGTGTGTCTGGCGAACCAACTCGTGTTGTACTTCTCTCTCACAGTAACACTGACATGGATGCACTATAAGACATTAATGCCTTAACCGAAAATTGAATGATGAAATGTATGAGGGACCTCTTATTTATAGAATTTTTTATGTCTGTTCGGAACAAATGTAGGGACACAACCTTTGATTCCGTACAATCACCAATGATCAATAGCTGCAATCTATTAGCCACCTACACATCCGTACGGAACGAACACATGTGAAAGGGAATGATTTAAGAGACACCTACATGTCTGTACAGAATGGACATGTATCAATAGGTGTGATTCAATAGCCACATGTGTGTCTATTTGGCCCAACAATTTCCAAGGGCATAGTTATAAAACCTATTTGAATAGTCACACCCCCCACAAGGGCAAAACTGTAAAACCTGTTTAAAGTGACATGTCCGTAGTAGGTGTAACCGATTTTGGGAGAATGCAAAAAGAAAATTATAAATAAAAATGATATTTATTTATTTTTCTTATTGACCCA
>JAOXJP010227144.1:0-11357 GCA_025762735.1 Platanus orientalis | reverse complement strand
TGTCAGGCCACATGTCACACAATGATTGCTAATGGAGTGGTACCTATCCTTTGAGACTAGAGATGATTTAAAATCCCGGAGAATCCTTGTCTCGGGATCGGATTTAGAGCACCACTTAATGGGTGTAAATAGTGTGCTTGCAACCAGCAAGTGACACGTCACATTGAAAAAGTGATTTTACACTTTTTGGAGGGTGTTTTTCACCTTTTTTTGATGTGATGTGTCACCCTCAGATTGTAGGTGTACCGTTGGCACCCGTTAAGGGAGCACACATAATCTTCTAACTTGCCCCACCTATGTGAAAATCTTGGCTCCGCCCCTGCCTCCTCCCATAGCTTACCACCAATTCTCCTCCACTCCGTTCTTATCCCTCACATCACTCTTCCAAAGAGGCTTGCTTTTTTTTCTCTCTCCCAAGCTAGACAATAAAGGTGACATGTGGTGCTGTCCAAAACATAGGAGATTGCCATTAGTGTGCGCACATGCAAGGAGGTATTTACCTTCTCTTTTGTATTAGTCAATGCATTAACATGGTATTTTCATCTGTTTAGTATTGTTATTTTTCTACAGTTTTCATACATGTATTTATAACGCTGTTGTAAACCCGTTTGTACATACATAGACACCATGCAACATAGGTCGTTGTGCTCTCATAGCTTAGTATTTTTTTTAATCTATCTAGCATTTTTGTAGGTGAGTCGACTGCTCTTCCATAGCCAAATATTTGTTAGCATGTACAGTGTTTGATTATGTTTTTTGTTAGTACCCTAACAGCCATGTGGCCTAAGGTAGGGTCATCCTCATTGTTTCATACCATTTTTTTTCAACTCTTTCCAGGCTGACTTATTACTTGCAAGCTAACAAATGCATTGTTTTTTATTATTCTTTTCTTTAAAATCATGTTGTGATCTCAAGTTTAAAGGGACGTGATCTGTCTAAGACGAGTGACATGCCAACTGTTGTATGAATGATGAAGTCTTACTCTTCTTTTGGTATGGTACGTAGCGTTTGTATTGAGTATGCCACTATCCTGAGTTTGAAATACACAAAAAAAGGGTAGTAAAGCCTTTGTTAATACATGCCCTCAAAGTGGAACGACATGTTCATGTCCAACACTGAAAATTACATCTAGCTAAGTCCTAGCATTCCTAGTGTTCTTTAAATTGCCTTCACCCCTCATACGTCTCCTTTGTTCATCTTGTTCAGGTGTGGTAGACATTCATAAAATTAATAACATATCTTCCAAACTGATATCACTAAAACCACCCGTGCCCCACACCTTTTTTGTGGCACTCACCTTGTCCGTAGTTCAACTACCATCTACGATATTCCTTTTCATCGTCTCGTTATGATCTTGTGGGGGAACTGAGTGTGTACCCAAAAAAAGAAGAAAGAAGAAAGGTAACAAGTTAGATGAATGTACGAGGAAGAAGAGAAGAAAAGAAAAGAAAAAGGGTAGAAGAGAAAGACACCACGTGCTGAGTGTATTTCTAAAACAAAACATAAAGTTATGTAAAGAATCTTTCCTATAAGATGACTTCCACAACTAATCATGAATCCACTCATAGAAACTAACTTATATAGATCATGTGTTATGTAAAGTTCATTTGCATCTTCTAACTAAAGTATTACTTTTATATTATAAATAACATACCATTTCATATAATGTATTATTTTGTAAATAATTGTGATATTTATGTAATGTATCTTCCTTATTGGGTAAATATCAAACCATTACCCATGTGATACGTGACATCTTTGGAAACATCAATAAATTCATACAAATCTAATTTCTGTTTATTTACTATGGCACATTCCTCTGTGGCCTTTGTTTACTTACCAAAAAAACCCTCAGTTAATGTTGTGTCACGTATTGATTGGTGATGACGAGGTACTTGTTCTCTTAAATCCAATTTACTAAAAATTGAATTGAATACGTCTATGTTTGAACTTTCCTTCATTATTTTTATTATTTTTTTGTAATAGTTTGTTCTTAAATGTTATGTGGTTATTGTATTGTAAATTTATGTTATGTACTAACTCTTTTGTGTTTAATTGGTTATGCGGGAAGTAGCTTAAGGTACACCTTCCCAATTTATTTATTCTTCCTATTAATATTTATTTTCTTTATTTAGGTACCATGTTAAGTAGATGATCAATCTTTTGTAGCATAGGCTAAATGATATGTTTTATATCCACTGATGCACACAAGGGCACTAGTTAGTAGGTTAACCCACTTTGCAAATGTATGACACGTTTTTTTAACTAAAACACATGAGCACACACACCATGTATAAAGACTAGACCCTAAGTTTGGACCAATTTAAGTAGGTAACCGCCTATGCGGGTGGACTAAGGTACTTAACACCTTTCCTGGTCCATAATCGAACCACTTACCCAAGAATTTCTGAGTTACCATTTTGAAATGGAATCCGACATTTTTAAATGAATTTTAAAATAAAAAATATTTATTTTTCAAACAATGGATGTCCGATCACATCTTTAAAAAGGCTGGTGGATACTCCAAACTATCGTGGGTTAGACCCACGATGAGTGGACCACTTTTTTAAGAGGTCCACCCGTCGTGCAAAATCTGAAGCTCACAGAATGACTACTCCACTAGGGAATAGTTCAAACCCAAACTAAATCGGTTCAAAAATAGGGTCAATCATCTATTTGTATGTTTCTTTTTATGCACGTATCTGATTTCTTCCTGTCTTCAGTTATATTCCCATGTTTTAAATTTTTGTCTACATTTTTTTTTTTTGTCATGTCTAAATATTGTATTATTTATATATTAATTTTTTTTCAAGAGATTTTATATGATTTTCTGCTTACTTGAATACAGATGTTGTATGGAAACACTAAATATGACACATAGGAAAGAACATTTTATTAATTTTTTTGGGAAACATAAAAAATGAAACTTTTAAACCATAGGATAGCTACCTATTTGAAAACTTGTGTGATTTTTTTTCTCTTTAAAATAATTCTAGGACTGACTAGGGACACAATTTGCACAGTGCACATTACAGGGCATATTCTCATTACACGTCCCAACCAGTATATCAGAACCTATTAGGAGCGGGTATAGATGCTGGCGCCATGGTTACCACATTTTACATGACCAAGCGGAAGCCCCAATCCAAGCCTAATTGATTAATCGTGACCCCATGCATTTACGCAAAAGATATAAGTATAGATAGGACACAAACATAGAATAGATGGTCATAAGCTTTCTCAAACATTATTAATATGAATGTTTTAGATGATCCATGTCCATTTTTTTCTTATTTTACTACCCCGTAATACAGCAAAGTAGTAAAAGAAAGTTAACCCTTCATTAATAAAAAAAAAAGGGGAAAGAAAAGGGGTTAAGTGTCCTCAGACTTTAACTCTCATCCCAAGGAACTTATAAGCTAAAGTTACCACTTTTATTTTAAGGTTCTATGAAATGTAAAATGGCAACATATGAGGAAGTATGAGAAACAAACTAATAGATTGTGTGGTTTCGTGAACATGCAGCATTTAAAACAATCACACAGACCTAGATCGAATATATGTTTAATTCCTAGTATTTTCCTACAAGAAATGGTGCCGAGAGATGTCCACTTAATACCCTATAGAGTTTGTACCACAGAATTCACCGCACTTTTGGATAGAATGCCTCATGATGAAAAGATGCATTGGAGACTTAATAGTCGGTTAGGTGACACACTCCACTTAGCTGACATTCCTTTAGATTGGCCCATACTCGAGGCAGCGACCTCATTTTGGGACCCTGAGGATCGCGTATTCCATTTTGGGCAGTGTGAATTGTGCCCACTCTAGAAGAATTAGAAGCATTTTTTGACCTCACCCCAAGTTGGAATAAACTTGCCGCCATAACTCAGGTCAAAGCAGCGTATTCTAGCAACCTCTGTGAGTATTTGATCATAGACAAGAAGCATCTAGAAAGGACTTTAAATGAAGGGTGCATAAATTGCTCATATAATTTCCTCCTTCAAAGAGGATGGCAAAATCTAAATGACTTCCATGACACCAGAAAGCGTCGGGCCTTCACCTTAGCTGTCATAGGACAACTCCTTTCATTCCACAACCCCCATCATGTAGATGGTGTCATGAGCATCATACTCAAACAACATTTAGTAGGGAGGGCCATTGTACTTGTCATCCTTGCTGAAATTCTTCTCAGTTTGACACACATAATACGACAGAGATGAGGATACCTATATGGATCGCCGGCTTTACTCCAAGCATGGTTAAGGGAACATTTCCCTCAAATCTCCAGCATACCACCTCACTTTCCTTATAGGGATAAGCCTCTAGTGGCACACGCCAATGCCCAACTTAAGCCCATTATGAGATCAACCATGGAATATCAAATACTCCTTAGAGAGCTTCATTCAAAATCAGTGTCCTGGCATCGGGTTTGGTGTAAATCATTCTTGTCAAAATTGTGTCAATCAGGTCAAAAGTACTTTGTGCTAACAGGGCTATATGCATCCACTCCATATGTCCCGTTGAGGGTACTTCGACAGTTCTCCTACAAGCAGATTGTTCCTGGAGCACTCCCTAAATTTACAGACTTGCACTCCTTCTCTACCACTACCAACAAAAAGATATGTGACTCTCTTCAAACTATTTGGACAAGAATGGCATCAAGAATTGACCTGCTATCATCTCACCCATCGTTCACCTACCCCTCTACTAGTACACCATCTAGGTCCACCTCATCCTTCTTATTCGAGACCACCATGCCTTCACCCCCACCACCTCAAACCCAAGCTCATCCCCAACATAGCTCCGCTAGTGCTACACCCATATTTAACTTCTCTACGGTTCCCCCAACCATGCCCGAATTCTTCCCTTCAGTTAACCACACCTAACATAGGGAACAACTCTTCACATTCCAATACCCTTCACCTTCTAATGAAAGGGAAGAAGAGGAAGCACATGATTTCGTATTCCCTCATCGAGCACCACAGGCATCCCTGCAAAAAAAAAATCCATCATGTACAGGCGTAGATGGCATGGGGGAAAAGATGGATAAAATATTAAGGGAATGGAGAAGTTAAAGATAAGCGGTCAATTAGGGGTCATAGATTTTGAAGATTTGTGCTACTATCCTGGAGGGCGTCTTCTAAAAAAATTTCAACTCTCGGATTTTGTAAAGTATGATGGAAAGGGATGTCCTTAAACCCACTTGAGGATGTATTACAATGATATGTTTCAGTTTGGGAAAGATGAAAAGTTTTTAATGATGTTTTTCTCAAAAAGTTTGACTAGTAATGCACTCTAGTGGTATGCCACCCTTAATAGATCACAAGCCAGCTCATGGAGGGAACTATCAAAAGCGTTCTTGGCTCATTTCCGTTTCAACCTCAAACTTCAACCGATGAAAGCAGATTTGGAAAGAATGAATCCAAAGACGGATGAAAGCATGAATGAGTACGCTTATAAATGGCAACACATGACATCAAATCTGAGAACCCCTTTGGATGATGAAGAGTTGATAGATGCATTCATATGGATGCTAGGCATAGTATACCAATACATGTTACTGGCCCAAACTCACGACAACTTTGCATATGTGGCTCGTGCTGCCGGGAATGTGGAAAAGATGATTTGAGAAGGCATTATCACTGATAATTTGATAAGTACCTCAAAGCTCCCGTTTAAAAAGTTAGTTAACAAAGACAAAGTGGGTGAGGTACAGCTAATCATCCCACAAGCTTCCCCTCTTTCAATGTCGTTTAACCCTACGGTCCCCACTCAACAACATCAGCAGCAACAGAGACAACAACAACAACTACCACAGTTTCAACAACAACAATCATACCAACAACAACAAGCCATCTAACATAACTTTTTAATCAACCCCAACCAAAGAAAAAGAGAAGAGAGTTTACCCCATTGTCTTACTCCTATTCTCATATGCTTGATGGCCCGATCACCAGTGGACATCTTCGCCCACTTACCCTGCGACCACCACCAAACCCGCTCCTAAGGTTCTATAATCTAAATGAACATTGTGCCTATCATCAGGGACCAGGTCACATAACTAATAGATGTTTTCATTTGAGACATCACATCCAAGACCTGATTGACCAAAGTAAGATTGTTTTCAATACAGCCCTAACCCCACCCATTTTTGCTCAAAATGATATCTTGCAAAACCCATTGCCAGTTCATCCACCTACCAGATCCAAGTCTATCAATATGATTGACTCTGATTGTCTCCCTTTTGACCCTGCACAACTCATAACTCGGAGAGGTAAAACAACAAGGGTCCAGTTATACCAGACAGCTATCCCTACCCAAAAAATTTGCACCATCACTCCTCTCGTACCACAGCCTTTGGTTATCCCCTTATTAGCCCAGCTCACTCTAAACGCTTCACTAGCCCCATCTCATTTACCCACACCTATTTCACCATTTGTCTTGCATACCCAAACCACAACACCTTTTACCCCAAATACGGTCCCTATCACGTTTTCATCCCCTACGACACTACCATTTGTCATCCCATACCCGACATAATTACCAGAACCAACCACCCCATTTATCATCCCATTTCCACCCATGAACCATCAAGATATGAAGGCAGTACCCTTGGGATATGAAGAGGAACACTTGAGAGGTGGAGCCAACACAAAAATAGAAGTTAACCACCTCACCAGAGTTGGTCGTATTTTTAAGTCTACTCATTTTAAAGTAGTAGAAGACCAAACTGGGGAAGAGTTCGGGGAACTGGAGGCTGTAGAAGAAAGAAGAAAAAATGAACATGAAGAGAAGTTCAGGGAGGATAAAGAATGTGCAAAATATTTTAAGCTTTTTGAGGGTTTGATACATAAATCAAAATTAAATCTCAATGAGCAATTAAGCAAAATCCCTGTCTAAATCTCCATCTTGGGGCTCTTACTCTCATTAGAGGAGCATCAGAGGCAATTTTTGGATATCTGTGCGAATGCCCATGTTCAGGTGGATCTCCCTCCAGAGAAGTTGACTGAAATAGTGGGACTGGTCATGATGCAAAGACTCATATCATTTTCTGATGATGAGTTGCCAAGGGAAGGAAGTAATCACAATAGGGCCCTCTACATCATGGTAAGTTATGGAGAAACTGATATCCCTCAAGTCCTGATTAACAATGGGTCAGGCCTAAATGTTTGCACTATTACTACACTTCGAAGTTTAGGCCATTTTGAGACGGATTTGCAAAGGAATTCTATGACACTTAGCGGATTTAACCAAACTCAGAACCAAACATTAGGAGAAATTGATTTAGACTTATTAATTAGGGCACACATCTTCAAGGTGCGTTTTCAAGTGGTTGACATCTTGGCTTTATTCACCTTGTTATTGGGGGGCCCTTGGCTCCACGAGTCCAATGTTGTACGATCTACCTTACAACAAAAGATTAAGCTCATACTAGAAGATGAGTTGGTCGTCATCCTTGCAAGCAAGGAGATCAAAATTTGAGGGGGACAATGTATGCTAGAGGTACAACATGTGGAACCAGATGCAATATATTTTTCCTATCAATTTGAGGAGGTGAATACCTTAGAAATGGTAAAGAAAATTAAGGAAAAGAAAAGAAGGTTAGCTCCAAAATTTAGAATGATGGCTCGCATGGGATTCGATCCTAGAAAGGGGTTGGGTAAAAGACAACAAGGGCGAAAAATACTGGTGAAGGGAATTAGCTCTACCTCACGATTCGGGATAGGGTATACTATGAGGCCTAAGGAGGTTGTGATGAAGAAGAATAAAGAAATGATGAAGGCCCTTACAAAATTCATCAAGGAGGGAAAGGAACCATCCCCAAATCAACCATCATCTCTAAACCACCTTTCCCAGCTAGCCTCAACCCTCTTAACCCAAACTTAACGCCATCCTTTAAAGAGATTAAGGTCAATTATGATGCTTTGCCACTAATCATGGAGGAAAATTGTAAGGATAATGAGCCAATTACAATTGAAGAATTATTTAATAAAGAACACATCGACGCAATCTCTATTGTTAAGCCCACTTATATTGAGAATCTTATGTGTGTTCCTGAAGGTTTGTCTTGCCACGTGATTATTGAAGATGAAATGGTAATCATGGAAGACCAGGTATGTTGAAGTCAATGTTAGAATTCCAAGAAATGATGTAAAAAAAAGGGCGACCCAGTGTAGGAGGCTCCCGCTAACGCCGGGTCTGGGGAGGGCAATAATGTAATAAAAAATGAAAGGAAAATAAGAATTTGTTCATTTTGTTTTTCATTATTTTGTAATGAGAATTACGTGTGACTTGATCCCACAATTTTCCCTTCCCCATTTCATTCCAAAATCTCAGGTACATAGACAACTTGGGGAGGTGACTCCAAGTTCGGTCCAATAAATAAAAATGAAAAATATTTTTCTAAAAAAAATACAAAAACAAAAAAGGAAGAAAACATAGAACTGTTCTTTTGTAAGAAAAACTACGTGTGACCTGATCCCGAAAACTCACTTTCCCCCAGTCATTCCAAAATATCGGGTACGTAAACAATTTGGGAAATTATCCCAAATTCGGTCCAACAAATAAAATAAAAATAAAAATTTCAATATATCTTTAATATCACTTTTATTTTTCAGTACAAGGAAAATGAAATAAACTTTCCAAACAATGATGAGGACGAGGATGAACCACCACCCCAGGAGATTTTGGACCAAGTTCAACATCACGAAGAGCAAAGCCACCCAATAGCTAATGACCTTGAGGAAGTAAATCTTGGTACTGAAGATGATCCTATGTATACTAAGATCGGGATCCCAAGCACGTCAAAGCTAGGACGATCCCTCATGCACCTCTTCAAGGAGTATGTTTATGTCTTTGCTTGGTCATATGCGGATATGCTAGGGCTTGATATAAACCTAGTGGTCCATCGCCTACCTATATGTCCAGAAGCCATACCGGTTAAGCAAAAGTTTAGGAGACTCCGCCCTGAATGGGCTATGAAGGTGAAGGAAGAAGTTGAAAAACAATTGAAAGCCTGTTTCCTTGCAGTAACATCATACTTTGAATGGCTAGCCAACATAGTGTATGTGCCGAAAAATGATGGAAAAGTGAGGATGTGTATTGATTTTTGGGATTTAAACAAGGAAAGCCCTAAGGATAATTTCCCGTTGCCACACATTGATGTCTTAGTAGACAACATGGCAGGACATGAGATGATGTCATTTATGGATGGATTCTCAGTATATAAGCAAATCAAAATGACACCCGAAGATATGGAAAAAACATCATTCATTACTCCGTGGGGCACCTTCTATTATAAGGTTATGCCATTTGGCCTTAAAAATGCAAGGCTTACGAGTGCTCAGCGGCATACACCTTCTCGCATATAAAATTGAAAGTATATATACACCCTCTTACATATAAAATTGAAACGGGGGCTTAAGAGTGCTTGGCAGCATTGTTAAAGGAAGGTCCTATGTGGGGTGAGGGCTCAAGTCCAACAGAATGTCACTGGGAAACCTTATTCACCCAAACCATGAGAGACTAGATGGGTCTTCTTTCTCTTTCTTGAAAAATTATTTAAGGGCAGTGCACCCGCTTGCTGAGAGTGTATTATCCCTAAGATGCACTCATACTCTTAGGTTATTTACCTTGAGATGCACTCATACTGTTATCGTCCATTCCTACTCGGTTAAAGGTTATTTACCCCGAAATGCACTCATACTTAGAGAAATTCGATAATTATTCCTACACTCTTAGGAGCCCCTGTTATGGCCTACCCAGATATGTCCAGGAAACTTAAGAAGAAACATTATTGTCACGACACACATCCACACTTAGAAAAAATTCAAAGAGAAAAATGACGACAAGAACATAATGTATAAAGATGGGGACAAAAAAGATACTTCATTTATAAGCACTAAAATGTTACAAAAGCATATTACAAAAAATAAGAAGAAAAAAAGTGCAATCACACCGGGGGGTTGATGTCCCCCGAGACATTACCCCTTGGGCAGTGGTCCTAGTGCCCTCAGCCACTCACTGGCCACTCCTTCTCCTCCTGCCTTTTTGCCCCCCTCTTCCCCCTCATTGGGAATAATGGAAGAAAAGTCATAGTCTGGGAACACCTTGGCCACCAACTCCTAGAAGTTCTCGAATCCTTCTAGGAAGCACCTAGCCTTGACGACCTCAAAGGCATCCAAGGCCAGATACTAGTCAGTGGCTGCCTCAGCAGCCCTATCCCTCTCCTCCTTGACCTGAACGTGGGCTAGTTCCATGACTTTGGTCACCTTTTTGCTCACCACCTCTTCAAAGGTTGCGATAAACGAGTGCTATCAAATCCTCAATGGGAGCCTTATGCTCTGTGACCCGAGCGGCCATGCTAGTGTTGGAACCCTCGACCCATTTGACCCTATCCTCGAGGGCACTAATTTCATCTCTGACACTCTCATGGATGGCACTAAGTTCACTCTTGGTCTTGGCAAGGAGGTTATGGAAGTCACCCCGGACTTGTTCATTGAACTTGTACCTTTGGATAGAAGCCACCATCAAGGCAATGGTCTGGAAAGATAGATACTAAGAAGAAATGAGTTAGTATAGACACATACAAAATTTTAAACACAAAAAAATTACCTTGGCCACATAGTGCATCATCTCCCGATGGAGCGCATTAAGGTCGAGAGTTTTCCTCAAGGACTCAAGGTCCTCGAGGGGAATGCCCACCAGGAGATAGTCTACCTCAGGGCTTAGCTTTGGCAGCCAAGATGAGGGCTTAGATGAAAACTCGCCTCTCTCTAAGGCAGAGGAAGAGAGCACCCAGGTATTGGCTGCATCAGAAGATGGCGCCACCCGGGGAACAGGAGTTGCCACGACTGTTGATGAAGGAGGGGAGGCCTCAGTGGTAGGGGAAACTTTGTGGGAAACCACTGCTTTGCTCTCGGTGGCTAGGGTTGGAGGAGACCCTACAATCTCCACCTCTAAGTCCACCATTGGAACAGAGGTATTGGGAGCCATGGGTGGTGTTGGCTGGGTTGGACAGGCTGGTGTCACCTCAGGGTCAACCTCGGGGGCCTGAGCCTCAGAAGGCCCCTAAGGATAAGGTGTCATTTCCATTTCTTCAATGTCACGACCACCCCTTATCTCATGACCCTAGCCTTTCGGGCCTGAGCCAAAAATTTCTTATTCGTTCTCATTATTACACAGAAAAGTGAACCCAAGGTTAAAAGCTAATCATTAAAAAGAGAAAAGAAAATGGGGGCAGGAAAGAAATGAAAGTGAACGACACAAAAAAAGAAGAAAAGAGAAGAGAAGGAAAAGAAGAGTAAATTACCTGGGTCAGGCCCGAACCCACACTGGTGGAGGCTCTCGGGGGT
>JAOXJP010227143.1:0-11357 GCA_025762735.1 Platanus orientalis | reverse complement strand
CTTAAGTACGGTATAATTGAAATGCACAAATAACCCAATGCTCAAAATAATGAAAAAAGCTCCTTAGGAAAGAGTTGCCTATGCTGACAAGTACTGTCTAGGACAGTAAAATTTTGAGGCAACTTCCAAGGACTCCCTACATCACCTCAGTAAGAATTAGACTACAATCTATACATGAATAGAAATATATAGAAGTCTACTTTCCAACAAAAAAATGACAGAGCATTTAGAGTTTTCTAGAGAAAGTTATAACCATTTTACCGAAAGGTGTGTATGCTGAAAACTTGGGAGCGCGGTCACCCACGAGCATCGACGGTCGACTGCGAAGGGGTACCGGGGTCAACCGAGGTTCGTGGTAGTCGACTGCGGTCCCAACAGTCAGATTTCTTAATGTTATTTTTTGGCAGTTAGCGACTTAGAAAGGCCTTGGCTCGCCTATAAAGGCTTAGGACATGTCCTAAATGAGTGAAGGACTCTCCCACTACTCCTCTATATCAATATAATCATTTCACTCTTAAAAATCATTTTGAAAACCCTCTTTACATGAGGTGTTCTTGAGTTAGATAGGTAAATCATCAAAGAGGAGAGCAAACAAGTCTTGAGAGCAAAATATTGGATAAATCATCATCCAAGACTTGAAGAATAGCCCTTGAAATATTCAAGGAGCCTTAAAGAGTAAGAGCCTAACTTGGGAAATATCAAAGAAAGATTTCCTTAACTAGTGTGAAGACCATATTCATATTTGCCTATTGAGTGGCTAAACACTACACTCAAGCCATCATTCTCATTTTCATCACTTAAGTACGTTCACCGGAGCCACAGAATGTGGAAGCTTTCATCGGAGACACCGAAAGCTATATTAGGAGTTCGCCAGAGACACCAAACTCATTAGCACTTGCCGAAGACACCAAGTGTGGAGTCACCTCTATTAGTGACACTAGAGGTCAGGTCTTGTTGATGTACCTTGTAATAGTTAGGTTTGACTATTAATAAAATCAACACACCCCCGGAGTGAACATTGGAAAGTGGATGTAGGCCAATGTACCGAACCACTATAAACACTTGTGTCTTTATGATTATATGTTTTGATTCTTTGTGTGCTTATGGTTTTATATTAATCCTCTCATCAAGCACAAGCATTGTGATTAATAGAATAAATTGACCACACCACACATTAAGCACATCTAGTTGAACTTGTAATTGTGCAAACATATCTAACTAGATACAAACTATTAATTGATCACCTTATTCATCTTGCTTAAATACAGTGATCAAAATTATGTGTTCTTCTAAACTTGATAGTTATATCTTCTCCAATCATTGCAATCAAACATTGTTGATCAATATTATTGTTGCAATTCATTAAGTAACTCTAACTAAGGTTCATATAAAGGGATTAATCAAGTCACCTTAGGGAACTTATCAACCTTGCTCCCGCCCTACTATAGGCAACACTATAGTGCATAACGGAGCCTCGTGGTCTATGATAAGTTCATAGAGAATTGATTTACTAATTAAAATAATTTCGCTACATCTTTAATTGAATTTAAGTAAATCATTAGAGAGTGAATAGCATCTAAAGAAGAACCAAAAAAATTGTAAGATATCCTATTCACCCCTCCCTCTAGGAATTTCAATTGGTGTCAGAGCAAGGTTGCCCTAAAAGGGCTTAACATCCCGAGTTGGATCCTTATTATTGATCCTAGATGGGTAAGAAAAAGAGATGGTCAATCTCTACTCCTCCCTATTTCAATGGGATGGACTATGGCTATTGGAAAACACATATGACCATATTCTTAAATGCTATGGACTTTAGGGTTTGGAATTCGATAGTGGAAGGCTACACCAAACCCACTATCCCCAAAAGTGAGTGGAGAAGGATGAAAATGAGGCTTTTAGTGCAAACCTCAAAGCACTCAATACCATTAGACGTGCTCTTAATATGAATGAGGTTTGTAGAATAGGTGGTTTGAAGACAACCAAAGAAGCATGGGATCTTATAGAGAAGACCCATGAAAGTGTCTCAATTTCATCAAAAGATGAAACAATGGTTAGTAAGGAAGACTCCTCACTTGGGTCCAAAGCCTTTATGACACTTGGTAATCCCAATGATTCACTTTCAAGTGAATCTGGAAGTGATAAGGATGAGGATGAGATGGACATCCAAGAAGCCTTTAACAAGCTCTTTGTTGAGAGTGGGGAGTTGGCCAAGACCAACAAGAACCTAAAGAAAGAAAACAATACACTAAAAGAAAAGACTCATAACTTAGAGCAAAACCTTCTTGAAGTTAATAAAAAACAATCTAAAGGTTTAGAAGAAAAGGATGAGCTACTTAGGGAAAACTCCAATCTCATGAAAGAAAATGAGGAATTAAAATAAAAGATAAAATAGTTAGAGTTGAGGTCATTAAACACCAACCTATGAGAAGAAAATCAAAGTTTAAAAGATAAAATAAATTTCCTAGAGAAGAGACTTAAGGAGTCAAAATCAATCCTTAATATAAAAAAGATAAATAGAGAAAGAGAAAAGAGGAAATTAGTTGAGGACAATGAAATGTTGTCTAATAAGACTCTAAAGCTTGAGCAAGAAGTCAAAACTTTAGAAGAAAACAAAAAGAGTCTTGACCTTATATGCTCCAATCTCAATACAAGAAATAATGAACTTCTTAATCAAGTTAAAGAACTTGAGGAGCACCAAAAGAAGTCTCCTAGTACTCTTATCCAAGGAAGGAAAAAACTAGAAAAATTGTCAAAGGGCAAAGAAAGTAGTAGAAGGAAATTGGGATTTTACTCCAGAATTGCCCAACCTCCTACCTACTCAAAAGGGCTAAAGAATGCCTATGCAAAAGGCAAAAGTAAGGTCAATGTCTTCTCCCAAGCCATGATGTATGGTAGAAGACAATCTACTTTTTTCAAGGGAAAAGCTCCTATCCACCAAGAAAGAATAAAAGAAATGCCTAGCCAATCAAAAGGCTATGCCTTAACCTCTAAGATTCTTATTTTTAAAAGACCACCAATTACATGCCATTATTATGGACTAATTGGTCATATGAAGGTTGAGTGCAAAAAGAGGCAAAGTGACATGAATGCCCAAAGGCTTCAAGAGTCTAAAAGGAAGAAAGAAAAACAATACTAATTTCAAAAGACACATAATGATAAAAGACTAAAAAGACAACATCATTTTCAAAGAAGTAAAAATGATCCCTAAAGACCTAAGACACAAAATGGTCCAACCCAAGCAAACCAAGACCAAACAAGTTTGGGTAAAAAAGATTTGGGTTAAGAGGGATGAACTCTCATCCTATATAGGAGTGAGAGCATGTCAAGATGATATCTTGACAATGAAAATGACCGAATAGAGGTCATGGGAAAGAGGGCTTTAGATGATCCAAGGTTGGGTCTAGCCTTGTAAATAGGATTGAAAGAATCCTAAAGGAATGATCATAAGAAGATCATAAAAAGGCTAATTAAATGATCTTGGCTCAAGGAACAAAGCCAAATTATCAATCAATGAATAAGTCCAAGTGAATGGCACCAACCTTGATTCGAAAGCATGAAAAGTGTTGATCATCTAAGAAGATCAATTGACCAAGAGGAAAATAAAATTGTCAATTGTCCCAATCATGTGTGGAGCCATAATAGGTAAATCTTAATTCACATTCTTGGATTCAATTGATTGAGTAAATATAACTCAAAATATCTAGAGTGACATACTTACATCTATACATGTAAGTCACCTTAGCACACCTAGAGCATATATGCCATATAGATGCATGTCTATAGATCGCTCTTAGTAATCTTATGTTTACTTATGAACAATATTAAATCACTAGTGACATATTGGTATTGATAGGCACATCCTTATATGTCACTTAGGTCTCTATGACCTACCATGTATATTCTTATGCTTCTATGCATGACATTTGCTTTAATAGATATATCTATGCAATGGTCATTGATTTTGATTCATAATACATGCCTAGCATGTCTATTATAAACAATTCCTATCTCAGACCTATATGTTTATTGAGATCACTTAGTCCACTTATATTTTTCTCGTTGTCAATTTATAAAAACAAATTAAGGGAGAAAAGAATATGAGAAAAGAAAACCTCATAAGAGATATAGAATTGAAGGAAGTCCTTAGAGTACCTCAAGAAAATCAAAGAGCTTGAAGAGGACAAGAGGAAGTCACTTTCCATACTAGTGCAAGGAAATGATAAATTTGAGAAGATGATCTCTATGGAAAGAGACCATGGAAACATAAGAGGATTTGGAACAAATTCCAATGTCAATCGCACCTTTTCCTCACAAAAGACTAAGAATTTCTTCTTGAAAGCTAAAGGAAAGGCTAATGGACAACCCTCCCACAAGGGCAAGGAGAAAGTGTCTTCTCAAGGACCATCACAAAGGTCCTATAGGGCTAAGAGGAAGGAAAGCACATTCAAGGGCAAGGTACCCTTAAAACAAGGTGAGGTGTTTAGGAAATCAAAACCTCAACCATATTCCTATGTCAAGGCAGCATGGAATAGCTTTCAAGCCAAATAAGGCTTCTTCCTCCAGAGGATTTCAAGAAAATACCTCTACCTCTAGAAATCTCAAAGAGTAAGCTAGAAAAACCCCTCAATCATTTATACTCAATCTTCTAGGAGGAAACAACACCAATCCAATGACCCTAGAAGAACTTAATCATCCTCACATGAGATAATCACAACCACATGTCCCTAGAAGATAAATCTTTACTTTGTGATCTAGAATGACACATCAAAAATGATTGTAGAATGAGTGACACTAAATCCCAAAAATACCAAACTTCAAGAAAATCACAGAAAGGGAAAATTGTCAACAAGAGGAACTATTTTCAAAATATTGAAAATAGAAAACCTTCAAAAGAAGGATCTAGCTCAACAATATCAAACATAAAAAGGGAATTTCAATGCCCAAAAAGGTTTGTGTAAAAGGTTACCCGTATACCCAAGATCCTTGGTGAGGAGGAAGCCCCAAGGTATTAATGACAATAAATAAACCACTCAAAGAGAAGAGAGGAAAAAGCCTAAAATTAAGCCTAAAAAGTTAAAAGAAGCTCTTAATGATCCGGATTGGATCATGGCCATGCAAGAAGAGCTCAATCAATTCAAAAGGAATGATGTTTGGTACCTTGTAGAAAAACCAAATGACAAAAATATAATTAGTATCAAATAGATCTTTAAAATAAAATGGATGAGCATGGCACCATAATAGGTAACAAAGCAAGATTAGTTGCTAAAGGATATGCTTAAATGGAAGGAATTGATTTCAAAGAAACTTTTGTCCCCATGGCAAGGCTAGAATCAATAAGAATCCTTCTATCCATTGCCTGTCATTTAAAATTTAAAGTATTTCAAATGGACGTCAAAACTGCCTTCTTAAATGGTGTGCTCCAAGATAAAGTTTATGTGGAGCAACTAGAATGGTTTGTAGACCCTCATAAGCCTAATCATGTTTATAGGCTAAAAAAGGCACTGTATGGTCTCAAGCAAGCACCAAGAGCTTGGTATGAGAGACTGATAAAATTTCTTCTTAACAATCAATTTACTAGAGTGGGTGTTGACAAAACACTTTTCATTAAGAAGAAGGATGATTTCATACTCATTACTCAAATTTATGTTGAAGATATAATAATATTTAGTGCAACACATGAGGATATGGCACTTGAATTTGCCCACTCTATGAAGAGTGAGTTTGAGATGAGTATGGAAGGGGAATTGAAGTTCTTTCTAGGACTTCAAATTAGGGAAACCAAGGATGGTTTATTTGTTAACCAATCCAAATTTGCCAAAGAATTAGTGTCTAAGTTTGGAATGACCATATCTAAACCTCTTCATACTCCCATCAGCACAAGTGAGAAAGTAAACAAAGATGCGGAAGGTAAAGATGTTGACACTAAGATGTATAAGAGCATGATCAGTAGTCTTCTTTATCTCACTACAAGTGGACCAGACATATCATTTAGTGTTAGTGTGTGTGCTAGACACCATGCTGTTCCAAAAGAGTCACACCTTAAAGCCACAAAACAAGTTATAAGATATATTTGTGGGACTCTAAATTATGGACTATGGTGTCCATTCGATACCAATAGTGTCATAGCCAGTTGCTCAGATGCAAACTGGGCTAGAAATATAGACGATAGGAAAAGCACAAATGGAGGATGCTTTTATGTCAGAAATTGCCTAGTATCTTGGCACAACAAGAAGCAAAATTTTATATCTTTATCTACTGCTGAGGCCGAATACATCATGGTAGGAAGTGGATGCACTCAGCTTTTATGGATGAAGCAAATGATGAAAGACTATGGTCTTGAACAATCAGTAATGGAATTGTCTATTGACAACAAGAGTGTTATTCAAATCTCTAAGAACCTTGTTCAACATTCTCATACTAAATATATAGACAATAGGGACCACTTTATTCAAGATCTAGTAGAAGAATGAGTGATTGCTCTTGAGTTTGTTGAGACTGAGAATCAATTGGCCGACATTTTCTCTAAACCACTTGATTCAAAGAGGTTCATGCACTTGAGAAGTGTAATTAGAATGTGTGAGATTTGAACATTAAGAGGTTTCATTCCCCAAGGATGCCACTTCCCAAGATAAGCCCCCCATTGGTCATAATTTCCAATTTCATGACAAAAAGGAGAGAGAACATGGCATGGATAAAGGGGGAGAGAATGCTATATGAGCATTGATAAAGGGGGAGTAGAGACTCAAGGCTCATCAAGCTCAAAAAAGGTTTGTGAAGGTATTTAACATGATAGACATAGGTTAAAGAACTTAAAAGACCTTTACCTAATCATATGGACTAATGAATGCCACCTACATGTGATCCCAAGTGAGTGGGAGTAGGTTCTAGGTAAAATGACAGAAAAATAGGGGAATCGGATCAATCCGAAGGGGGTCGGATCAGTCCGCACTAAGCGGATCGATCCGCTACTTACCGGATCGATCTGATAAAGCTTGGGTGTCTCAGACTGAGACACTAGATCAATCCGAGCGAAAAAGTCTGACATAGCTAGATCGATCCAAAATCGTAGAAATTCAAAAAATATAATAGATCAATGTCTGCGATATTTTGACCATTGGGGTAAATGCCATATTAAGGGTGCACGACTGTGCTCATTACCTATAAATATGTAAAAAGCTCTGATGAGCTCTCTAACATTTAAGAACACACCCAAAACCAAAGAGAAGAATTCTTTGAGAGAGCAAGGCATCTTACACCTCCCAACAACCAAAGGCTTACTTCTATAAGTATTGATTGAAAATCAAGAGCCTTTGAGTGCTTCCCAACACTCTATATAGTAAGAACAAGAAGAGGGAAGCAAGGAGAAGGGTCTATTCCTAAGTAAACCCTTGTGTGAAGCTCCAAGAAGCAAGGAAGCACTCTTGGAAGCTTGGTGAAGAGTATTGGCATATTAGCTCAACACAGGAGCAACCACCTACATGAGCATCAAGCAATACACAAGCCTTGTGAGCTAACTTGTATTAAATTTTATTTATGTTAAAACCTCAACACCCGTCGAAGACACCGGGTGTAGACTGCACCCGCCGGAGACACCGGGTGTAGACCATAGCACTACCGTCGGAGACACTGGTAGTGTAAACCAATACCCGCAGAAGACATTGGGTATAGACCTCTCCCACCGGAGACACTGGGAGTAGAGCTTGCTATGCAAGTAGATAGGTTTTTGTAATTTTAACCTTGATTGTAATGCAATTCAATCTAAATAAAACTTAGTAGCTCGGTTGGGAGCTTTTAAAGTGGATGTAGGCTTGAGTGCCAAACAACTATAAATATTGTGTTTTGTGTATGATTGTGGTGTGTGAATTGTCTCTTCTCTTTATATTTACATGGCATGTTTATCATTTTATATATGATATTTAATTTACAATTAAGTGAAAAACATAAAGTAATTGAAAGATCAATATCACAAATTTCCATTGCATTGCACTTGAATTTACAATAATTAAAACATACTTATAAATGCACTAAAATTCCAAGTATTATAAT
Source organism: Platanus orientalis (assembly GCA_025762735.1). NCBI lineage: Eukaryota > Viridiplantae > Streptophyta > Magnoliopsida > Proteales > Platanaceae > Platanus > Platanus orientalis. The sequence goes on along the minus strand of JAOXJP010227143.1, from coordinate 3,311 downwards.
AAACATCTCAAATTGGAATTTTAATTGGGGGTAAATTAAAAGGAATTTTAGATATGCTATTCACCCCCCCTCTAGGATAAAACTGTACTTTCACCTTCCACCTCTCTACACAAGGGAAGGGGAACTCCTCCTCATGCTTCCATGCAGGGGGTAAGAGTGGGATGTGCTCATAGCACCATACCTGCAAAAAGAGGCAAAATGTTGATCAACATATAATAAAGTAAACAAAAAAGAAAAGAAAAGACATAAAAATAAATAAAGCTTACCTCCTAGAGAAAGTATAAACCCAAAAATGCATGTGGGCTTTGCCCAGTTGACACGTCAGTCATGTTGGCGTACATCCACCCGAGGGCGGATCTACCCCAACTGTGTAACCTAACTACATCTAGGTACTCTAGTGATGGCAGTAGCTGGAAGTACATCTGGTCGCTCTACCCACAGAAGATCAAATGGGTCAACATATAGATCAGGAATGCCCATACTGAGTAGTCTACCTCGACGTCTATGGGCATCCTGGAAAGACCAAGTAGGTTTGCCGATCCCACTTTGGGGAAGAACTATACCCAGCCTTCTTCGGTCGGCCTCTAGGATTTGGGTTCAGAGTCACTACCAACTCGGGTTTTTACAAGCATGGTTAGATTCCTACCTCCTTCTAGGGGAAGGGAGAATACGAGCTTTTGGGGCCTGAGCTAGGCACTCGAGCCTAGGGTTGACTCTCTCACTTGATCTGGTTTCCAGGGTCTTGGGTAAGCTGTTTGGTTGTGATTGGGAAAAAGTCTTAGGCACCGCCAATCACCCACCATTTTAGGGTGGTTCATTTGACCTAACAATACTTAAAATTTCATTAAGCAATGAATAAAAAAAGGGTTTTAAGGGAATTTTTATGCTGGTACACCTGATCTTTCAGGCATACACCTGATCTTTGGTATACCTAATCTTTCATACAGTGAAAGCTCAAGCATACAATCTTGGTTGGGTCCCACTTGACTTTTGAAGTCAATTCTAGATTCTAGAATTCACTCAAGAGATGTGTTCTGGTGTTTTATATGTTTATGGGTTACTATGAATTTCTAGACACTTGGGGACAAAGATGGATATCACTTTAATTAGGTACGCCTAAAATACAGGTACACCTAAAATTTCACAGAATGAAAGATCAGGCATACTACCTTAGTTAGGTCCCTTTTGACCTTTGTGACATGTCAAGTAAACTGTAGTCTTAAATAAGAGGTTTTATAGGGGTTGAGGGTTCTTCATAAATTAGCACAGGATTAATGGTTAATTGGGAATTTCCCATTTTTGGTACACCTAAAAGACTAGGGTACACCTGAAATACAGGTACGCCAAGCGTACTGTATGTTTTTCAAAAATCCAACAAACATTTTTTAGATTTTTGAGCCATCACCCGGGGTCCACTGACCCTGAGATATTTTAGGGGCTGTGTGACTACCTTAGGGAGGTCTCTGAGGAAGCCCAACCCTTGGGGACAAGGTGGGACCCTCTTTTGGATTTTTTCAAAAAGATGGATATTGTGTCTTCAACAGAGTTTTGACAATTAAAACATGATTGTGGGACCCATTTCTTGATATTTAAAAATGGGATGGGTCCCAAATTTGGTAGGGGAGTCAAGGGGTGAGGTATGCATTCTCATTTCAAATTTGAGACCCAAACTTTATGTATACACAAAGTTATGATATAAACAAGACAAGTGATTTATTAAGAATAGGTTTTGGATAGCAATACATATATTCACAAATAAATAGCATAAAAATAGAAAATATTGATAAAAATGGTCACAAAATTTAAATTATGTCTAAATGAACTAGTTAAACAGTAAAGAAATAATCAAGGCTGAATTCATTTTTTACAGAGAATAAAAATTGAACATTGAGGCTGTCTTCTCTTATACAGTGTGTGAGTATAATATTTTAGGAGACAAAGTTGGGCCCATTTTTTGAGTTAGGTGGTGTCCACTTGGGCCCAATTTTAGCATGTTGGTAAGTCCAGGGATCAGTGACATATAATCTAAGTCACTGGTCCTTACTCTTGTTTAAAACAAAAAATGTTGCTTTCTCATGAAAGCTTATAAAAAGAAAAACAGTAAAGAGAGGGGAGACAAATTGTCTCCCTTATGTTACACTAAAGGGTTTGTGGTTGTGGGGACATTACAGCATGGAGGAGTGTTTTAAACTTAAAAGATGGGAGGGGGAGGGGACCTACTTGACCATGTGGTCTCCTTCTTCTTCATTTCTTCTTCTTTTTCTTTCTCTCTTTTTTCTTTTCTCATTTTATTTCTTTCCTTTTCTTTCTTTTTCTTGTCTTTTTCTTTTTTGGGTTTTTCCTCCTCCAATGAATTAGGGGGTTTGTAGTTGGGGACCAGGGGATGAGGTGGTAAAGTGGGATTGAGATGAGGTGAGGTGTGTGGCTGAAGTGAGGAGGTGGGAATGAGTTAAGGGGGAATGTGGTATGGTGTGGCCTTCTAAAGGTTTCTAGAGAGGGGGTGAGGTGTGTGGATGGGGTGAAGGGATGGGAGAGGTGGTGGGCCCCTTTGCCATGTGTATGGTGGGGGAAGGAGGTGAGGGAGAGAGTAGGGCCCATGGTGAAGGGTGTAAAGTTCATCATGGTGGTCTCAAGGCAACCACCGTCTATTTGAAATATTCCAATGGAGGGTGTAGGGTTTAAAAAAAGTTGTGGAGATATTTTGGGTAAAAATAGGGTTTTTTAGAATAAACAATGATTGTTTTTTCTTGATTTCTTTCTTTCACTAACTAGGCTTACTTTTTGGGTCTTATTAGTCCAAAATTTTTAAGGTTTATAAGGTTTTCACATCTCCCAGACATTCTGGTCGTAACGCAATTGTCGAAATTGGAATCAGATTTGGATAAGTGGGTCAAAATTGGCTCTGAATGTTCTCAGATTGGCTTGTACCAGTGAGGAAGGGGTAAGAGGGTAAAATTGATTTTTGAAATCTTCATACAAAAGATAGTCCTCAAGATTCGTTAGCGATAGGCTCTTGCTGTTTTCAAGTCAGATGTTCAAGTCAAAAGTTATGTCTTTGTTGTAGCAAGGATGTTGGAAAGTTGGTTTAATGGAGTTAATTGGGACTTCTAAAGGTGCAGGGGTAGAATGGTAATTTTTTAGCCTTTTGATGCTTCAATGTGGGAAGGCTTATGAAATTTTGAAAATTCAAAATGTCTTTGTTATGGAAGAAACTTTGAGAAATGAGTTCAATAGGAATTTATTTGGATTTCTAAAGGTATAGGGGTAAAATGGTAATTTACACACATTTTGATGCTTCAATGTGGGAAGGC
>JAOXJP010227142.1:0-11358 GCA_025762735.1 Platanus orientalis | reverse complement strand
TCTCTCTCTCTCTCTCTCTCTCTCTATATATATATATATATATATATATATATATATATGGGTAGTCACTAAAGCATCGCAGCATCTAACTCCCACTGAATTCTCCAACTCTCTAGAGGAGACGAATCAACAGTTCAACCTGGGTGGTGGTGGGCTCCCAATCACACAACAAAAGTAAAGAGTAAAAAATGATGGGAAGTGTAGAGACTGATCGTATACTTTTTCCTAATTTCTGGATTCAATTTCGGTGGGGGTTGAGGGGACAGTGTCCGATAGTAATGTATATTTTTCCCCAATTTTTAGTAAGGGTGTTATGGTAATTTCATATTTATACACGATGTAACCCTAATTATACGTGGGGCGGCCGCAACAACTGAATGTATCGTAACTTGCAACAACTGAGTCCAAATTGGATGAACCACGTAAATCTGGTGTTTTCTTCGTTTTGTTCTTTGTTCTTGGATTTTATTCTGCTTTGTTTTGTTTTTTCATGATCATAGGGGATTAATGTAAATCCCTAACAAAAAACCATTGTAACTGTCTAATCAATGATCTGTTGGAATTAGGATCCCCTGCTTTATTTCATCATCTTTGTTTTTTTCACAAACCAGTTACATCATTAAAAAAGACAAGTAAATTCATTACCTTCAATCATAGAATAGAACTCAATAATTCATAAATTCAGATGTTATTAGTGATCCCCAACAAAAGCAATTTTTTTTAATTAATTTTATTTTCTATACATACTTATGTACCATCATCATCGGCATTAACCAGACCCAAAAAAATGAAAAAAAAAAAAAAAAAGAAAAAAGTCAGGAAGTTCCAATTTCAAAGTAAAGTCGACAAATTACAGGAAAAGGTAAACCTTAACCCTTATAATCTAACTCTAAATCGCCGTAAAAAAAAACCGCCGGCGCCGGGAACTTTCAGCTGTGTGTCTGCCATCTCTACCGATCGGAGCGGTTAGGAAGATCCGAAGCGAGCCGGGACGCGATGGCCGAGTGGTACATGATATCGTGGAACGTCGCAGTCTCCATCGCCTTCAACCGAAGCTGTTTCGCCTTCTCTTCTGTGAAGCAACCGGGTGCGAATCGAGATCTGGACCGCACCTTGTCGGAATCGGCCTCAGATTCGTTCCGTGAGCTCACTGAGAGATCGAGGTTGTTGCTGTCGCCGTTCTTGTTGTGGCCCTCAATGTAGTCGGAATCGGAACCCCAGCCGAAGACAGGGGACCACCAGTTCGAATGAGTAGCTTTCCGGCTGCTCGGATGAGGTTTCCGGCGGCCGGAAGAAACGGAGGCTCGGATTCGGGCCGGCCTGAAAGAGAAAAGAGTGGAGGCCATTAGAAAGAGAGTCTTGAGTCAGAGAGTAAGAGCGGGTTTGGATTTGGGAAGAGAGGAAAGTTTATAGCTATTTAAGGGTGGTGAAGCGTAGGAACGGGGAAATAGATATTATAATACACGTGGCGGTTATAACGGAACGCGTCCCTTGGGGTTTTTTCGCTTTTTCAATCGCTTTTTTACCGTTTATTCCGGTATTATGGCTTTTCAGGTTTTTAAGGGTTGAGGAAAAATGATGGACGTTGAAAATAGCATTTGGTGTGAAAAGTCCAAAGAAGCCTTTTAAGTTTTTTTTTTTCTTTTTTAGAAAATTACCCAATTCCTCCTTGGATTTGGGACAATGTCCAAAGAAGCCTATGCTTCTATACTTTTAGTCTGCGTTTGGCAGCCAACTGTAATAAAATCATATCATTTGAGTTTTTCAAGGTAAATGAAGTAAAAAAAAAATATGAATTATAATGATTTCATTTAGATTTGTATGATTTGTACTTGATAACATCAATCATTTCATTTTTCAGAAAAACATGTGATAACTTCATTTTTAATTTTATTTAACAAATTAGTGTAAATTTAAATGAACTCATTACAATCTATCATCTCATGGCTTATTTATGCCTTCGGAATTTAAATAAAATGATTACATTACATGTGGCTGCCAAACAGGTTATTATATCGCCCCTCCCCCAATTCTATTTGCTTCTCTTATCTAACACTCTTCTTCTTCGCACTTGTCAGGGCTGGCTCATCGACACCAGATATGTGCCCCCTCAAAATAAGTGAAAATCCACATGACAAGGTTCAAAGAGGAGCATCAGATAAGAGGAGTGGATACAATCCACCCTCTCCTTAGTCTATTAAAGGTAATTGATAGATGGAAGGGGAAGGATTTGATAGAACCTAACTCATTCGTTAGTCTGTGGCCAGGTTTCGGCATTCAGCTTTCAGGTCAACAGTGCGCCTAATCTCTAGTTTTTTAAAAAATGAAGCAAATGTTCTGTGATAAAAATGCGTCTGTAGTATTTATGGTGAATTATAGATAGACATGTGTTGTTTTGGGGGCTAAAAGGGTCCAAAAAGGTGTGAGTTAAAAACGTAGGTGGTTAAAAAACACATCAAATTCCCTTGATCACATTGTACAAAGGATCAAAATATCTATTTGATCATTTTTTGAGAATGATTGTCTGTGTTGACACAAGCCTATTAGGTGTGTCATTGACTGACACGTGATGTGTTTTTGAATTTGGTCTTTTATGTTTTTTACACCAGAACACTCCCACCACAACATGTATAGGTAATAATTCACGATAAGCATTATAGACACTTTGTCATCACAGAATGTTTTCTTCCTTTTTCATGGGTAACCTCGTGGGCCTGTTGACTTCTGCAACGTGGTGTGGGATTCGCAATACAGATGTCGATGTATAACTGTAAACACTTACAATTGATAGAGCTTGACCCGAGCCAAATCCTCTAGTCTGCTCCCATCGTGCTCCATTAAAGTGTGGAGTGGCATGTGTCCTCCACATCACGGAGGACAGATGATCTCTTTTAAGAGGGGTGCCAGAACCACCAAGACGATAGGACATTGGTCATTTACTGAATATACTTTGGAACACAGACACACCAAAGTTTAAATTTTTACGACTTTGTATCAAATTTTTCTCTATTACACATCAAGATCTGTCCCGATGTAATTTTACGAAATACGTGAAGGTTATTATAGTATTTTGCCAAAAATGTAAAAGATATTTTATTTTCTCTTCTCCGGTTGGAGGGAGCCTTTGACCGAAAGGAGGTGATTTTTGGTACGCAGGCACACACGTTTTTTTCTTGGAAAAGAAGGAAATTTGGAAGCATTGCACGGAGCTTTTGGAAAAGCTAAATAACGACAGTTTAGGTTAATATCCATCGTTGCCGGCTCTGTCCATTTATTTTGGAAGGGCCTGTGGAGACGTTAAAGCCACGGCCACGGCCACGGCTAGGTCCTCCACTTCCTTCAACCTTCCTTACTATACGCACACCTTCTTTTCACTTTCCACATGTGTACACATTGAACTGGGCCACCTAGTTAGGTTAGCACCGGGTCAGGTTGGGCCAGGTCTGGTTTGGATTGATGTATGGTATTAGAAGGGTTAGGAGAAGCCAATCCAAGCTAGAATTAAGGGAGCAAATGTTCTTGTCCAGGATTTGGAGTCCAAGACACCAGGGGACACGTGAAAGAAAATGGGTCGGTTTTTAAAATTTTGTCTAACCCACTTATTTTCCTCCATGTGTCGTCCCCATGGATAAAGCTTGGGTTCGAATTGGTTTGATTGGTTGGCTCAGGTTTGGCCAACCCTACGCTTTGATTGAATTTTGGTTTTTGGATGCATATGCATATGCACGCACGGAGAAGAAATGAGAGAGAGGATTCCACGAGAATATATCATTAGAAGATGCTGGATACCCATCAATGTCACCATGACCAGCTTTCCCTTTCGTACATGTGCTCAGCCGGCCCTAATTTAATTGGGGAGTGGGTGTGAATTAATGGACCTGCCTTCTACACCCGGTAGGAAGTTGTGTTTGATTCTCTCCACTATAATCAAGCCTTGATATTTCTTCTAAATTGATACTGGGCAACAAGTTTTGACGACCCACAGGGTCCTCCTAGCTCGGAAGACGTCTTGCGATATCTTGCAGCGTAGAAAAGGGTGCCAATGGGGCAGGGCTGGCCCAAAGCCCAATATGTCCAACCCAAAAAATTGTCAGGCTGGACTGACTTCGGCCCAATTTTCAAGCCTAAAGTTTTATTCTGTCCAAGTTAAGGCAAACTCAATTTCAGCCCAAATTCGGCCCATTCCAGCCCAAAATAGTTATCATATATAACTGGACCCAACCCAGCCGGGCCCAAAATAAGTATAAAATATAGTTTGGCCTCACTCAGTACAACATTGGCATAGCTTAGCCCAATAAATATATGGCAGTTTTGGACATATTATCAGCCCAAATCTAACTAATTAGGCACATTATCAAAGTATTCAAGGGTAATTTGGCCCATTATCAGCCCAAATTTAAAAAGGAGAATTAAGTTCAGACCGTCCAAAATCGGCCAAAGCCCATGATTTTAAAACTGGACAAGTTTGAGCTGACTATTTTGAGTCAAGTTTGGGCTTGGGCTTAGTTCAGGCTCATGTAATGAAATTTGGGCTGACTTCTGACCAGTCCATCTCGGCCTAATTGATGACCCTAAGCATACCATCAAAAAGTGAAAAAACACCTACCCAAAAAGGGGCTTGGATTATGTGAAAACAAATCTCGTGAGAACTGTGAAAACGGCACCAGAGGGGCTGATGCATCAGTACCACAAATCACTTTTTGGGGGGCACTTATCACTTTTCGGAGCTGATGTGTCCGCACCCTGATGCCGTTTTCACAGTTCTCACAAGATTCGTTCTCACCTAATTTTTAGTGTATCATGAACTAACAATTCTCTACCATTATAAATGCTAGGTAACATAAGGTTACTTCTAGATAAAAAGGAGGAGCTTATTAGTACGGGAGACGATGAAGGGAAGACTCCACTTCACTATGCAGTATTGTTTGATAGCGACTACTATGTTCGATTGTTGCTCTGGGCCAATACTTCTAGTGCCTGTCGGCATGACAGAAAGGGCGTCTATCCAATCCATTTGGCAGCCAGTGAAGGCCATGGCTACATGATTCTATTACTCCTTGTTTATTGTCCGGAGTCAAGAGAGTTACTAAACAGAGAAGGCCAGAATGCTCTTCATGTTGCTGCTATGAAGGGAAGAAAAGACGTGGTCACCTTCATGCTCGACGAACCCATGTTTGAGATGATGATTTACGAGAAGGATAAAAAAGGAAACACGCCATTGCATGTAGCCACCATCCACTCTCGTCCTAAGATTGTGAGCATTCTCACGGCTGACCAGAGAGTAGACATGAGTGCCAAGAATAACGAAGGCTTGACACCCCTAGACATTGCAGAAAAGTATACAGATGAACCAATCTCATTACCCAAGGTATGTCATTCAACCATACATGTCTATATACATTGATAATTTTCGGATTCCTGACTTTTCAAAAGTGAAGATTGAAGTTTTAATTATATACATGTCTAATGCATATGTACAACCTACAATTACGAAAGGAGAGCAAATGTTCCAATCCCAAATTGTCAACTCCCCTATGCTCCCAGACACAGGCTGGCGCATGATAATTTTTGAAAACCGTTTTTACGGTTTTAACACTCAGACGTTGTGTTAGGGAGCATTGGCAGTTAGACAACTTGGGAGCAGAACATTTGCTCCCGAACGGTTTGGATCCTGTTCGGCCTGCTCCTGTCTGGTCTAAGTCTAAGTCTAACAGGACAACACATCATCAAACATGGGTGGTTTGGATCTCTGTTCTCCTTGACGTAACTGCTAGGCTAGACAGCCCGAACGGAAAGCGTCCCAAGGGGCTCTTAAATAAAGTCTGTTAAATAAAGCAATCAACCGTCTTTCCTAAAACCTTAAGGTGATAGGAGAGGGATGACTTGATATATTTACTATATTTCAAAAACTTCACCCATTTTGATGGTAGTATGACATTATGCAGCTTCTTACTCTACTAGCCTTCAGAATTGCTGGTGCAACTCTCCGACCAGGTCGCTTGGTTAATGGAAAAAATATGCAAAGAGAGAATCCAAAACCAGAATACTACAAGGAAAGGTTCAGCACCCTTGTGGTTGTGGCAACGCTAATTGCCACGGTCACCTTCGCAGCAGGTTTCACAATCCCTGGAGGTTACATCAATGACGGCCCATACCAAGGCACCGCAACTATGCTTAAAAAGGTTGCATTCCAAGTCTTCGTTATATCCAATACTGTGGCCATGTATCTCTCCATCATAGTCGTAGTAAACCACATCGCAGCGCAGCTGGCTGACTCCCGGTTGTTGATTCTTGCCTTAAACATGAGTTTAGTGCAGCTGGGAATAGCGCTCATAATGATGGCTGTAGCATTTGCAGCAGGTATGTTCGTGGTGACTGTGAGACTTCTGTGGCTCGCCGTGGCTGTTCTGCTCATGGGTTACATATTTTTCCTTTACATTTTAGCTCTGCTTATTCTATTCATGGTCCCAGCTTGGTCTAAGTATGGTTTTCTGAGGTTTTTCTCCAAGTGTGGCTTCCATATTTTGATGTTCACATTCGGTAAATTTCTGTCCACTTGGATGGAAGATCCGATCGACTCAGAAATGGGAGAGTTTGGTGAAGTTGGGCAAGCCAAACTTACTGAAGTTTCGATCGACTCAGGCAAGGGAGAGTGATCTGGTGAAGTCGGGTGAGCCCGAGGCACCAACACGTAGCCAAGACGAAACCTACTTTTAAAATACCAAAACTATCATTGGGGACTAGTCTTTGATGTAATGGACGGAAAATCTATGTGGTTAATGTGATATTATTGAGTATGGTCACGGACCAGTCTGAAGTTTGAACAAGCTCATAGCTGAATGGTGCAAATAAGACCATTTGGAGAGACGTCGAAAATCAAACTGCTAGCTTAATTGGCACTTGGCATACATGACTTTGTGTTCATTTTGCAGGTGCCACTACTTGAGGCAAAAAAAATGGAGCGGTCCAAACTCCAAATTAACAATTAGAATCACATAGAAAGTCTTTTGGGCCATCCAAACGAGTTCCCATATGCTGCAGCAGCCAATCTCAAGGCAGGAAATGATGTTGCGAGGGTTTCCATGATCTAATCAGCTCAAGAACTCGAGCTTACTACATGAACAAAAAGAAAAAAGGAACTTTTGTCTTTCGGGGGCTTAATTCATGTTTGTATATAAATGACCAACATAGCCGGGCAATCATAGATCCTGCTTTGTGATTGGTGAGCACTGAGCATATATAGCTAAAGGCTGTAGCACAAGTATTGTAAATCCGTATTCAATCCAAAAGACCCCTAAATTATTAGGTAGAGGTGGCAATCCTTTGAAACAACCTGCCTACATACTAGAATTAACCTTTCTACTTTCCCCTTTTACCACTGAAAAATGATAATACTTTTATGTTGAACTATATTTTAAAACAATTTCGTTAATTGGATGCCAGGTTGCTGAGGTGTTGAAGTCAGTGGGTTTCATGCCCAAAAGGATCTTCTCCTGCCCACAATTAATCTTGTGGCTTTAGGAGACGTATACATAACCCCAAAATAGTGAAAATCACCATATAAAAAAGTTTAGGGTATGTGATGTCTACTGGAACCACAAGATTACTTGTGGGCAGGAGAGGATCTCGTCTAGGCTCATGTACTAAGTTCAAAGATGTTTAACTCCTAAAGACCAAAAAGTAATGCTAGCATGATTATGATGAGTTTTGATTTGATAGACCAATGCCCTGTCAGAAAAATATGTTTGCAAAGATAAGACAAGACAAGATGTAACAAAAGCTGAAGTCACAGATCGTGCTTTCCTTAAGACAATATTTGCTTCTACTATATTCCTAATAAAAGATGTAGAAACTGCAACGAGTTAGTAAATTCATCTCTAGGATAAAATGGATCCAACCAAGAGGTTGTATTTTTTATCAGCGGTTTGCAGCACCGTAAGATCAACCTTTGACACTTGATACTATCACTCAAAAATGTAAACAAATAGAACTCAGAAGATTTTACAGAGAAGCTCAAAAGAGAAAAGAATGAGAGAGAGAGATGAAAACTTTAGAAAGTAAGAGTTTTTAACATATTGGTGGTTCCCCTTTATTTGTAGATTTAGTAGAGATACTTTTAGATGTGTCTAGTCTACAGACATCCTAGACACCCTTCTTCGTGAACAAACACATTTTGATGTTTCTAGACGTTTCTTCACTTTTCCCCATGAAGATTCATGAGTTTTAGCAATGGTTAGATTTTTCCATTTGAACAATTCGATTGATCAAGCTGATTTCGATCGATCGAACCATTTCAATCGATCAAAAAAGCATCTTGATCAATTAGGCAACATGCCTTTTTATTTTTTATTTTGAGAGAGTTTGATTAATCAGGTAACATACCCTTTTGAGTCTGATGGATTCGATTGATCAAGGAACTTTCAATCATGCGAAGTCCTTTGGATCGATCAAACCTTTATAAACTTAAAAAATATCCAACAATCCCTCACTATTTTGAAAGTTTAAAAAATTGAGATTGAATACATTCCTAAGTAAGTAGCAAATTATGTATAGATGAAGGTGTACATTGACTTGAACCTTCACTTATTGTCGAGATACTTAATAACACTAGTTTTGAACTAAGGACCCCATTTTGACTAAATTGGACGTATTGAATACACATTTGACCTTTCTAGTGTTCAAGCATAGCGAGCACATTGACAACATTATGCTTTTATCTTATTTAGTAAGTGCTCTAATAGACCAAGCCTAAAATTTTATAAGAAATGACCTCACTTTCAAACATTGGTGAGTCTATCTTAAATGTATTTGCATGACCTACAATTCTTTATATAAATATAGACTCATTAAAAGTATTAATACTCACCCTACCTTATCTATGTAGACATGCACTAGTTGTGAATGGATTAGAGATGTTAATATCTCTCTGTCTAGGGTATATAACTGATATTTATAATTTGTTTTTTCCCTTGAATTGAACTTGAATATAGGTTGGGTTTCCATCATAATTAACTTAACTTATAGGTTCTAATCCCATCCCTCTGAACAACTTCCAAATCATGTCACTTGTAAGGCCCTTTGTAAAAGGATTAGCTAAATTTTCTTTCTATCAAACATTTTTTAATGTGAGTACTTCATCTTTCAAAAGTTGTCTCACAAATGAGTGTCTTAAACTAATATATCTAGACTTTCTATTATAGGTACCATTTTATGTTCTTAACAATGTAGCTTCACTATCACAATGCAAAGAGATGATAGGCATTGGTTTAGGCTATAATGGTATTCCATAAAACAAGTTCATTATCCATTCTACCTCTTTGCTAGCAATCGCTAATGCAATAAACTTTTCTTTCATGGTGGAGTGAGCTATGCAACTTTATTTCTTAGATTCCCAAGATAACATGGTGTCACTAATTGATTAATACCCATCCACTAGTTGAACAGTATGAACTAGATATCCAACTAGCATATGTATAACTTTCTAGTCCATCTAGTTTTTTTTGACATTTTAACCCATAATTTACAGTTTTCTTTAGATATCTGAATACTCTGTCTACTGCTTTTCAATGTTAGTAACCAAGATTATGAGTATACCAACTTAATACATTAACAACAAAAGTCATATTTAGTGTAACACCAAATTTTATTGCTTTCCAAATAATGACTTGAAATTCAAAGTGTGCAAATTATCCAACCTTTAGAGAGATGGTTTATTATTTTATGTGGGGACTATTACTCCAAACTCTTGAAAAAAAATGTGTTAATCACTGTTGATGAGTAGCAAACCTTTGATTAACTCTAAGTTGCACAAATTTTAAATAAGCAAAAGTTGCATAAAATAAAGAAGAAGAGAAGAAGAAGATGAAATTTTAACTCTTTTATTATTTCTTTGAATTTACAAGACTTGCTTCAATATCAATAAACAAGCTTTACAATAATCTTACCTAGCTATGGATGTCTTCAAAATATAAGCTTCTATGATATCTTATTGAGAGAATGTTGTAGAGGTTTGATGAACTTGCAACCTTCTTAAAGAGAGATACTTGCTATTACAGCAGAACTTGAAGAAGATGGAGAAGACAAAGTGCTTCAACTTACATTGGATTTGAGATAAAGAACTTGAAAACTTTATGAAAGTAGTAGCAGAGTTTAAAGAGTACCAAATTCATGCTCTTTGCTAGTATTTATAGATGTATATACAAGTTAAATTAGATTCCTTATAGGAAACAACTCCTTATTGTATGAAGAGTTTTTTGAGGGATTGGAATGTATTGTCCCATGATCTTATACATATTGGGGCTTCTTTTATGTGAGTTTGTGCCTCCATTAGACTTTTCGATGCCTAAGGAGTCTTCAGGTGTTGTGGCTATGCAAAACAACCTTTATTGACAAAGTTGGAGCTAGATTCCAACTTTTAGTTCTATGGTGCATGACTAAGAAATCTCTCTGTGTATAAATGTCTATATGCATGTGTGTCTGAGATGAAATTTATGTCTATATGTATGCGACTGTGATAAAAATTGTCTCGGTTGCATACATTGTAATTGTAATACCTCGCAACGGCTTGGAAGGCTAAAAAGATAATTAAGCAACTATAAGGGTAAAATTATCTTTTAACATTTTACACAGTCACTTGTGATGTTTAGGATCCAATAGAGTGAATTAGAAGTGAGGAAAGTGAAAATAAGTCATGAACTAGTTTAGTTCTAAAGTTGTCCAAAGATCGTAATTGAGATAACTTCATGGGAATACTTATACTAATCTCGAGAGAATTAGAATATTAACTATTTATATCATTAGAAAGCTCTAAGAGTTTTCTTTCCAATGCTTCAAATGGTTTATGAATTATAGTTTTCTGAAGAAAGTTATGACCACTTTACCATGGGGTGTTTGAGTTGAAAAATTCTTAACACACCCATGACCTAGTGTTATGACCAGTTAGAAGATAGGGCATCCCTCTCGGGAACTTCTTGATTGATCTCAGGACTAGTTAGGAGAAGGATCAGAGCCCTAACCAGTAAGGATTAGAAAAACTTTGAAAAAATACAAAAATGCATAAAAATGATGTGGCTTGCTTCTATTTAACTCCTACACATGTGGGATCTCGTTTGTGATAAATTATAACAATTTTATGACTTCATTTTGATCTATTATACCTCTTAGAGCATAGAAAGGAAGAGAGAGAGAGAGAGAGAGAGAGAGAGAGAGAGAGAGAGAGAGAGAGAGAGGCAGTAGTAGAAATTCTTCCCCAATTTGGTAAGTTTAACCCATTTTTTGGATTTTTTGCTAAAATAGGTGATTTTTTTTTTCTATGAACTACTTAGTTTCATTCATTTGATGTTAGATATACTCTAATAT
>JAOXJP010227141.1:0-11358 GCA_025762735.1 Platanus orientalis | reverse complement strand
GAGGAGAACTCTATCTCTCCCGTATCATTTTGTTGAGATGGGATTCTTCAAATCTTATCCCAAATATTTAGGTGATTATTCTATGCAAGAAATCCACCTTCCTCCATCTTTTGGATGGTTATTGGATTCATAAAAGTGGTGGATATCCAAAACGGCCTTCCTAGGAGGAGATTAGATCAATTTTTAGTTACTGGTTTTCGTAGTGCGTAAGCGTGAACAGTCCATTCGCGCACACTTTTGTGTTGAACGTGATTAACCGAAGTCAGTCAATCAGTGGCAAATGACAATACAAATCTCCATTCGCCATCACTAAGGTGGCGAGTGAGAATTTTGTTTCCCATTCGCGTACACTTTTTGGGTGTCAACACCAACCCGGCCCGATTAACACCCCTACTTGTGAGAGACCGGTTTTATTGTGAGGCAAACACTCTATTGATTGAGTTTATAGAGCTATTATGATATCCATATTTTTTTGAAAATTTAAGAGTTGTTAAAACTAACTTCTAAGACCACGGGCTTTAAAAAATGGCAAAGTTCATTTATCTTGCGATAGAGTGCGACTCTGTAACAAGACAAGGGTTCTATCAAAGCAAAATTGTATAACGAAGTTAGCTTGGTCGCATCCCTTGCAAAATATGGGAGGCCTCGACTATCTTTAAGAAACGTGTTAACAACACCTTTTCTGCCTTGGATGAACTGGTTAAAACTCAGAAACACTAAGTTGAATTATGGGGAACTATGTATGTCTGTTTCGTGAACTCCAAGTGAATTGCAAAGGAACCTGTACCGTGAAGGAACATCATTGCGAAGATACCTGTATCGTGAAGGAATATTATAGCGAAAGAACATCATCACAAGCCAACAATCACTTCAAGTGAACAAGAGCTAAACGTGTATCGCGAGCCAAATGCATTGCGGTCCATCCTTCACTATGAAGCTTCCATTCTGTGAGGAACCTCTACTGCAAGTCTTCCACAACGTGAACCATCCACCTCACCAACCGTTTGAGGCATCACAACCAATCTGCTTCATGATCTATTTGACACTACAAGCCTTCCACCATCACGAAGCGAGCCCACGCCGCAAGTGATCCATCATCGAGATCTAACTTTTCCATCACGATAGAAGCATTCTCTCATAATTGACTTCAGTCAACAGGTTTTACCCATATAAGGCATCTCTAGTAGTGGAATAGGAAAACGTCGTCACCAATTGGTAAGTAACTTTTAATGTGCAAAAGAGTGGAGCAATGGTGAGGATGCTTTCACTTTGGACGACAATGAGGAAGAGAACTACCATAAACCTACTGACTAGAACAAAGCAACAGTATATCCTAAACTTGATGAACACCTGGTTGATGCTGATATGGCCAACCAAGAAAGATTCTCAAGAAGCCAGACAAGGAAGTATAATTTTAAAAGTGGCTAGTAAACTAAGAGCAAGTAGTCTGACAATTTTACCAACCTCAACTAATGTCTTGCAATGTAAAAACAAAACTTTGCAAGTTGTACATTCTAAAAGAAAGTTATCATGTTAGATTAAACATTCTAAAAGAATTGAATGACAAAATAAAAAAGAATGAAGACATACGTGAAAAAAAAGGACTATTACCAAATTCACTTACAAGTACCATTCATGTACTCCTAAATTTACCATTCTTTTGTATACAAGAAAGTGATCATGAGCAAACAAATATTTTACTACCTATATAAAGGAAAAAATACACTACATATGGACAAAGAAAAACTTATTATGCAATTGTTGAGAGTCAACTACTACATCAATAGACATTAGTTGTTACATATGAACACAAAATGTTTTCACCAGTGATCTAACAAACACCAATCACGTGCATGTCCATATAAATGTAGTTACATATCTCTAATTATACTTACAAGTATGTATTTTGATGATGGAGGATTTGGACCCGAGCTAGCTATAAGCCAATTGACTAGGTGAACCACCCCGGTCCGTCTAGGGTTCCGTCTTGTTCGCCAAGCAACCCGCTATTGGTTCAATCCCCAGTCGGATATGCCGAGTGACCTATCAAAGAAATAGTCTATCGACCAACCCTCATGTTGAGTGACCTATCAGAGAAATAGTCTATCGATTGACCCTTATGTCGAGTGACCTATCAGAGAAATAGTCTATCAACCGACCCTTATGCGGAGCAACGTATCATGGGCATAACCTCACCACTGACCCTCACTACGAATGGCTTATCGATGACATCGTCTAACTAACGATCGACTGACCGACCCGTTAATGTAAACGCGACCGAGGGATGGCCGTCTGCTACCTTCGAGACAACAGATAAGCGATAATAGCTGAGCTGATTGCAAGTACAACAAAAAGTGCTTACAAGATACAGAATGCTACAGAGTGATGACCAATCCAACACTGACGCGTGTACCACTCCTCCACTCTCATGTAACTAACTTGAAGAATATTTGTGGTGAATCACAAGAGGAATTCTTATATTAAAAACAGAACTCCTGGAGACGGAGGTAGGTACAAAGACTCCTAGGAGGAGAAATACGATAATTTTATGATCTTTGATCTCTAACTTGAGCGTCGGAGGGGTGTAGGCTGGTGCCACACCGACACCACTTGTTATGTGCGCATGTGAGATCCAGAAGTTTGAAATTCCATATCAAGGGCTCTTAGAGGACCATTTGGGTGAATCGAATCTCGGCATCATCATATTCTACATTTATATGCATGCATATTGTTTCTAAAATTACATGGCTTTTAATTAAGATAGAATTAAGCACCAGGCTGTTGAATTTTTTGATCCGTTAAACCTCGAATACAGAAATACATATTGAAAATCTATTTGAAGGTAACATCATTCCTACCCAATATATCTATAAGTAACTATATTTTTTAATCTACTTAATCATTTTGTAACTTATTTGCATATAGAAAAGTTATACAAAGTTTACCTAGCACAATCTTTTGCACATTAGATTATTAGTATTTTACAAGTAAGGTTATACACACACACACACACACACACATGTAGAAATCTTTTACACATGCTTATTATTTAGAATATGTAAATTACAAATAAAAAATGTCATTACCTATATAAATGATAACTTTCCAACACATCACACTTTCTATTACCCATTTATAAGTTCAAACTCTTTAACACATTTAGTTATTGGATCAATGCAAGCAAGCTACCATTGTTGTAAGTATATAATTCTTAGAAAGATACAAATTTCATTGCCACACACATGAATGGTATTTTAGTGACTTCTTTGTTGTACCAACATTATAACCCATATATACTATAGGAAGTTATCACCTAGTTTCCATTTAAGGTTATCAAAAATCTATATGCTAAGTTTATATATATATATCAATGAATAAGAAATTACAACTAGTGTCAACATTAATTTATCATTCCAATAACATGATAGATACATCCATATGTTATATGCATCGTTCATAGCATAACATTCGGAGGACCCTATCTGGTTTCTTGAGAGTCTTCTTGGCTAGCCATGTCAATGTCAACCGAGTCTTCATCATGCTTAGGATCCACAATGCTTAATGCACGCCTCGGTCATCAATTATCTAAGCTGATAAGTTTATGTAACTTTTTATTTATTGTGATCTTTGTTTGTTGGATTGCTACAAGTTACAACCCTATTTGTTACCAGTCAGATTGTTACTAGTTATACTTTTATCAGTCATATCTGCATTTGTTACCAAAGCCAAATACTAAAAGTTATAAATATATGTCTTCGGATTATCATTGAAATAGTTTTATTACTTTATTTTATAATTGTAAGTTACTTATTTTCACTACTCATAAATCAGCACCAATTATTGAGGATGTTTTTTAGTCCGCTACATGTGGGTAAAACCATTCATTAACGAAGAGACTCTTCATTTTTCCCTTTTTGGCAATTGAGTTGGTGTACACATTCTACAATTTTCACCTCAGAATTGAACATATCATACAACTTTTCTATCATCTATAGTGAATAGGGGGGAAGTAGCCTTCCATCTACAAGGCACAAGAACAATAAAGAAAATCAAATGGTAGGAAAAAAGTTCCCATTAACTATTGGTATTATTTTCTGCTAAAATAAATTTCAACATAGGAGAAAGAAGAGGGAGAGAGAGAAAATGACTTTAAAGCAAAATAAAAAAATCAACTCACCAGTGTTGTGGGAATCGCCGAAATAATTGTGGTCATCAGCAGTGCTCGCTGTTGATAAATTTCCTTTCATGTTATTTCTATTTAGGAATGTTTGCTCACCTCTTTCCTTTTATACTATTTCCATTTAGGTAGAGCGCATCTATTAAGGGATGTTATGGGTTGTCGTGTGAGTTGATTTCATTTATTGTTATTGCTTTCTTTGTTCCTCAGGAGCCTATATAATTGTAGACTTGCGAGTTATATTAAATCAATGAAGAAATAATATTTGCTTTAAGGCTTTGGAGGTCTGATCCCCACGAAGAGATCCCTACTTCTCTCTTTTCTGGTTCATTTCTTTATTTTCTTTTATTGATAGAACTAGGATTCTATCAACTTGGTATCAGAGCGGTATTCCTGGTGAATGTCACTCACACGATTTTAGAAGAAAAGACGTAGTATTACTGATCTCAAACATTATTCTTTGTCTTTGGAAAAAGAAAGCATGACATCAACGATTGACCAAGCCTTAGAGGCAAGGTTGGAGGCCTTTGAAGCAAAGACTGAGGCATAGTTTGATTCCTTGAATCCTATGCTCAAACAATTGCTTTTGCAAAAGAAGTTTACATCAGAGTCGATCATCACTCATGATAAACTTGACCCTGCGTCAGAATCTACCAACATTTCCAAGGATCGAAACAAACAAGACACCATAGCTTTCTATAATCGCTGTATCAATGAAGAAGATAATCGGGGAGGCAAGGGACATTATGACAGAGATCAAAATTTTAATCGTATTAACATAAAGTTTCCACGATGGGATCGTATGGATCTAATTGGATGGATGTCTCGAGCATAACGATATTTTTGTTACCATCAACTGTGAAAGACCATAGGGTCGCAATTGCCTTAATAAATCTTGAAGGTGATGCTATTCAATGGTATGATTGGTTTGAAATTAGTTCACATGAAGTACCAACTTGGAGGGAGCTTGTGGAGGCATTAATGGTGCGGTTTGGTCTTTCGGGGTATGAGGATGTGCATGGAGAGTTAGCAAAAATACGACAAATAACTATTGTCTTAGAATATCAATATCAAAGGTGTTTTGAACAACTATCCAATAAAACTCGAGACTAGTTAGAGCTTCAATTGGTCGGAATGTTTGTAGCAGGACTCCGCCATGACATTAGACAGGAAGTTAAGATGTACATGTCTCACACCATGTCGGCGGCTATCTCTTTCGCTCAATTGTAAGAGGAATGCTTTGTTGAATATGATCGTCAAAGACACAATGATATGATCACTCAAATAGGCGAGAGAACTAAGATAGGGTCATCAATCGGTAATGCTATAAGCCAAAACCTACCCATTAAACGGCTTACACGAGAGGAACTTAATGAAAAATTAGCATGTGGGCTTTGTTGGCACTGTGATGAGAAATGGAAAAAGGGTCACCATTGCAAAGAAAAACAATTATTTCGTATTGAACTGATAGAAGAGCCACTCAATAAGATTGGTTTTGTGTTAGATGAATATGAAGACTAAGGATACTATTCCTTATTGGTCAAACTCAAGGACAAGGTTGATAATAAGAGTGGGGGAATGATACGACATTTCCTTTCTTGTTATTTCTATTTAGGAATTCTTGTTCACCCCTTTCTTTTTATGTTATTTCCATTTAGGTAGAATGCATTCATTGGGGGATGCTATGGATTGTCGTAGAAGTTGATTTCTTTTATTGTTATTGTCTTCTCTGTTGCTCATGAAGCTATATAATTGTAGGCTTGCGAGTTATATTAAATCAAGGAAGAAATAATATTTGCCTTTAAGGCTTTGGAGGTCTGATCTCCTCGAAGAGATCTCTATTTCTTTCTTGTCTATTTTATTTCTTTATTTTCTTTTATTGATAGAACTACGATTCTATCAGCTGCAAAGGGATAATAAGAGTATTCTCCAATCGTCGGGGGGGGGGGTAGAGGGTCACTGGTGAAACAAAGAAAAGTGGGAGAGATGACACTCTGAAAAAGGCTGCTGGTAAAGTGTTTAGGGAGAGAGTAAATTAAAACCTTACCTAAAATGGACTTTTAAAGGGTAAAATTATAAATTAAAAAGACAATTAATTATAATTATTAATTTTTTTGTTCGTTTTTACCCTTATTATTCGTTAATGAACTGATTTGACAAAAAATCGTTTACGAGAAGTAATACAACCTCTTCATCGCAGCAGACATCTACGTAATAAACCAAAACATAATTTGGTTCACCGGAGTATAACTTATGTACAGAGGCTTTTTTATCACAGAACATTTGCTTCGTTTTACATATCCTTCCAACTCAATCTCTTTCTCTCTCCTAATCACCTCTGGAGGCTTAGACCATCCTTATACATGTTGGCCGTAGGTTTCCGTCTGGCAGAGAACTCCAACAAAACGATCCTGTTGCAGTTCAGATTTTCCAACGAGTGGCAGTTAAGGCGACGAGTCCAAGTGTTTTGATCTTGTAATCATCTTTACATGATGGATGTTCCAGTCCAGTAGAAATCTGTTATATCATTGACAAAAGAGAGTTGTTTTGCCAACCTTATTTATTGGAAGTAGGAGAACCCGATGGCTAATTTTTTATTTCTAGTTTGGATAAATGAAATGCATTCAAGCAGAATTGAGACAAGAGTCCCTCACATCAGCCAAGATAATAGATTGGAACCATGGAGATGGGTTAAACACCCAAATCTCTGGATGAACAGATTTCACTTAAAAATGAACCAGAGCATTGGCTGAGTTCATGTTCCTAGGAACTAAGAGAGTTAAGATTTGGAAAGAAAGTCATAGAGAGAAAAAAAATTAAGCGATCCCAGGAAAGAAGAAAGTGGAGACGTAGAGGATAGGAGAATGGACAGGGAAAAGGAAAATCGCAGAAAATTAGGGATTGGGTTTTCATATCTTTTGTACGTAGGGGTAAGAAAAAGTAGTTGTACATTACAAAAATCCGTAAGGTTTTAATTTACCCCATTATTTGGTAATTCCCACAAACCTTTGGTCCGGTCTGGCAAATTTCTCTTACCCCTTTTTTGTATTATTAGCGGGAGATAGGACACACTGATGTAAACACAGTTGAGCCAGGGTTAGATTTGAGAATGACTTGATATTCTTCTTTTTAAATAATTCAAGAATAGGAGACAAAAAAGTTGGATGTCTCTGTTTCTGTATCCCAGCAAATGTTCTATGGTGAATTATAAGCTGACACATGGTATTGGGGGGGGTAATAATGTTCACAAAAGTGTTCAGTTGGAATAGTGGGTGATAAAAAAAGACCAAATTCAAAAAACACATCATGTGTCAATCAATGGCATGCCTACAGAGGTCTGTCTCAACATGAACAATCATTCTTCAAAACCCAACAAATGTTTTGTCATGACAAAAATGTCTGTAGTGTTTGGTGATTTATAAGCTGACATGTATTGTTTTGGGGTCCAAAAAAATGTTCAGTTGAAAAAGTAGGTGTCCAAAAAGAGACCAAATTCAAAAACACACAGAGGGGTGTGCATGGGCCGGGTTCGGGCCGGGCCGAGGTAGGCTTGGGGCTCGGCCTGTCATAGTAATATCGAGTTCGGGCTCAAATTTTTTTAGAAACTTTAGGCCCAAGCCCAACCCTAGTTATTTTATCGGGTTTCTGTCCGGACTTGGGCCAGCCTTAGCCCATTAATTTTTCAAAAAACACAATCTTTGATGTCTCTTTTTCAACACCTACTTTTTCATCTCAACTCTTTTTTGAACGTTTTTAACCCTCAATACACCCGTGTCAGCTTATAATTTACCATATATACTACAGATACTTTTTTTTATCATAGAACGTTTTCTTTACACACATACACATTATATATATATATATATGTGTGTGTGTGTGTGTGTGTGTGTGTGTGTGTGTGGTAATTATATAAGTTCGGGCTTTGGGCCGGGCTGAGGTAAGTCCGAGCCCCGCCCTAATAAAGTTCGGGCTTCGGGCCGGGCTGAGGTAAGTCTGAGCTCAGCCCTAATAAAGTTCGGGCTTTCAACTTGGGTTGGGGCCCTTATCTAGTCGAGCTTTTCGGGCCAAATTTCGGGTTGGGCTGGGCTGGGCTCGGGTCAGCCCAAGCCCATGCTCAGCCTTAAACACACATGTCAATCAATAGCATGCCTACAGAGACACAGACAATCATAATTATGTCCAAAAACAATGTAAGGGTAATATGGATTCTTTGTCCTCCCACATGCCAAACAAATAACAGGTTCTCAAGTTAGACTTTTTCAAAAGAAGAGTGCACATAGATATTGATCGATGACACATTACCTTTTGAAAGTGATATTAGCAGGAAGAACAAGGAACCAAGTTACAAGCTAGGTTCATGTATCTGCCTCCTCCATCCATGCCATACTATAGTTAATCAACAATACCGACATCATTTATATAAAAGTACGTTTTATATATAATATATATGACAGTCTAGAATGTTAATAATCAAATATCAGAACAATTGTAAACAGCAGGTAATGAGAATAGCCGTAGTGGCTGAGCCCAAACCTCCATTTAAGCTCGCTTAGCTAAGTGAGTGTAGATAAGCGGTACTAGGGCCAGCTCCTTAAGGGCCTTATGTATGCATATAATATTTACGGATATAGTTTATCTTATTTATTCTCGTTATCTATTATAGTCATTAGAAAGAATCAACCAGATTTTCTACTTATGGGCTGTTGTCTTTGTTTCAACTAACTATATTTTTACCTTTAGAAGCAAGTTTTGCTCATGGGCTACGGGGTTTTAAAATTTAGGCCTAAAGCAATAAACTTGATTTAGTGAGCCAAGTTGAATCTGAACTGAGCTCACCTAAAACTTAATAAGCAGTGCCCGAGGGTCGCACCTCCGACACAGCTTGAGCCTGAACCTAATCCTTGTGCGACGAGTCTGAACTGAGTTGGGCAAAACTCAGCTCAACTCAACTCAACTCATTAACACCAAAGACGTTAACTTAGGCAAAATCCCCTATTATGGAAACAAAACAAATCCCACCCCCAATTAATTTTCCGTTTATACCAAACATACAATACACTATACTTCAATGCTTCACCCGCAAAGGCATAAAAGGGGCTATTACCACACACGCACACACACACACACACACAAAATATAAAAAAAATTATATCTAAAAGGAGGAAAATGAAGATGATTGCTCGTGGACAACAAACAAAAGAAACTCAAGATCATCGTTCTAGCTAATCCTTGATCAAAACAAAATAGAAATTAATTTAATCTATTCAAACCCATTAGCTAATCCAAACATACAATGGCCCCAAATTTTGTGCTCACAAAATCCGGCACAAGGCGTGCGCATGGGCCAGGGGTGACACATCAGCGCCGAAAAGTGATTTACATTTTTGGGGGCTTATCACTTTTCGGAGCTGATGTGTTCGTCCGCTGGTCTATGCGCACGCCTTGGCACAGATTATGTGCGCACAAAATCCGGGGCGGTTCAGATAAACATAAAACTTCCTCCTACTTATCCATCGTTTTCAACGGCCCTTAAAACGAGTTTTGCACCTCGACCTCACCTGAAACTTCGCCGTCCGACGCCGTTGACAATCTCCCCGACGAGTGGCTTTTCCTCCCTATCAAATAACTACAAGAACCCAACTCTTCTTCCTGTGCTTCTATCTTCATCGCCGGCATCGGCAAAATTACCCACTGGAAATCGCCGATCCGCGGGTAACTCTCCGGCCATTGACCTCCCGGGCTCCCTTGACTCGAAGATCGGGATTCACAAAATCCCACGAATGAATCCTGACCCTTTAATCCTATTGCTGCTGTTATCCAAAGCTATTGAGATCCTTCAAAATTCTGGTGAAAATAACCCACAAAATAAAGTGAAATCTACATAAACTGAAATGCGGATTTTTTAATGGCAGATTGAGAGAAAGGGGTGGTGAATTACCGATATTTCTGTCATGGCCAAGATATCTCCTGATAAAGACAGAGACAGAGAGAAATATAAACTCAATATGACACAAAAGGCAAAGAGGGGGAATCGAGACACCATTTACTCTTTTGTCTTCTTTGATCAGCCCCTTTCCTCTCTCATCATCAATCCACCCATTTTCTCTCTCATCATCATCTCCCCTTTACTATCTCATCTTCTTCGATCTCACCTCACAACCCCTTTCCTTGGACAACTGTAGCTGTTGCGACAACACCAGAAACGTCGACCAAAGTCGATGCAACTGTGTCAAAAACGACGACTGGGGACGCTGCAATAGCACGTGTGAGTTTTCTCTCTCTCTCCTCCTTACAGCATTGATGGATCACTGATAGCACACCCAAAGTCACCGGTCACCGGTGAGTTCGACTACCATTGAAAAAGGGGTTGCCTGTAGACCGGATGGGCGTCATCTATGTCCAAAATGAGATTTTCCAAACCCACACTGAGCAAGAAACACAACGGTCACAAACAACAAGAAAATTAATTCATGTCAAAATTTTAGGCAACCATTGATAACTTTCATTTATTTTCAACATACCAGGAGTTGGGAGAAATCGTAAACCCAACTACAGATAGCCAAGTCCCAACTATCCCAATAAAAAAATCCGGTTTAGCCATAATTCGTAAATACAGGTTGTGAGATCTAAACCCTAAGCCTTTGTCATTAAGAAAGTTTGATGATTATAAGATCATAACTGTTGGGTCTGTTGCATTCTTTTAGATAGGAAAAGGAAAAGGTCCTAAACGCCTTAACATTGATTAGGTGTTTATAGAGAGAGATATAGTGAGAGAATGGGAAGAGAAAAGAAGAGGAAGAAGACGAAGGAGAACACGTTTCTCAAAGGTTAGAGAGAGAGAATGAATGGGGAAGAGAGAAGAATATGAAGAACTTTTGTTCATCCTTGATAAGCAAATTTAAGAGATGAATGTCACGGATTTAGCTTTTCTAAGTTTCTTAGATCGTGTGGCACTTGCACTACTCCTGCTTCTAGTAGACAAGTCAGCCTTCCTTGTTGCCAATACTTAGACACTTAGTGGCTTAGTGCACAACTCTAACACTTGGAGAGAAATATAAAAAGCTTTATTGATATTACTTAGAATGCTTACAATGCTTACAACTCCTTGAGTTGTCTACAAATGAGGAGGCCTTCCCCTTTTATAGCCCTCATGTCTTCCCCTTGGTGCCTAGGATCTTTAC
>JAOXJP010227140.1:0-11358 GCA_025762735.1 Platanus orientalis | reverse complement strand
AAAAACATATATATATATATATATATATATATATATATATATATATAACTTGTAAATTTACTTTTCCTCATAGTATAAATTAGGGATTTCTAAGATCCTAGAATAAAATAATAAGATCTCATTACAAATCACCACAATAGGTGGGGATTTTAGGAACCTAGCAAAGAGGCTCACAAACATGAGAGAAAACAACTATAGAGTCGAGACTTTACCATTACAAGACTTCTAGGAACCTAAAAACAATAGAAAATAGAGTAAGTTTTGTATAATTACTTACAATATGCTTCTTTTACTTTTCAAGGAAATCTTGAAGAAGAACCTCTATCTTTTCCCTCTATCCTCCCATTAGAGGAAGAAACCCCCATTTCTTTCCTAAACTCTCTAACTTCTCCAACTTTTTCTTTCTTAGGTGTATTCTAACCATATTTGGGTGTAAAAATGGATTAAATACCCTTTTGGGTTCGAGCCTACTCTTTTATAAATGTTCCAATCTCATGGGGAAAAATTCCCCCACTTAATTTTTATTTTTGGACATTGGAGGTCGCCCTAAGTACCCCTTCTCGATCACCTAATGGGTGTCGCGGGCAACCAACCTATGCAACTTGAAACCCCCCAGATTTTTCTTAATAAAAACACTTTACGGGATATTGGCCATAACTTTCTGTAAAAAACTACGAATTGAGTTCCATTTATTGGGTTGGAAACTAGACTTCAATACCTTTCCAACAAGGTATGGATTATACCATAGTTAACTCAGGATTGATGTCGGTGGACTCAGGAAGTTTCTATAAATACACAGGCCTGTAAGCACAGACACCTTGTGGGAGAATTGGCATAACTTCTTCTACGAAACTTGTAATTGTACAACATTTATTTTTCTAGAAAGTAGATTCCTACATATTTTCATAAAGGTATGACATAACCTCCAATTATTTCAGGATTTGTGTCTGTGGGCCCACGAAATTATCCTAAATGCGAAATCAAGATAACTTTTGAACTTGACAGGTTTGAGGTCCAACTTGGGTTTTACACTTCTAACTTGGTCTAAAGGGTTCCTAAACCACTTTATGGTATGTTTAAACATGTGAAAGAACAATTTTTACCCTTATAGGAGTAAAATTATATTTTTACCCTTTAAGTGTAATGTGAATCGTTACATCTTAAGGACATAGTGTCAAACACTAGCCTTGATCAATTTCGGGTATGATTTATTGTCAAATCATCTAGTCAAATAAGTGGCTCATTTCATTTCATTTCATTTTTAAGTATTTTATTTATATGAAATAAATACTTGTTTACAAAATAGTGTATACATAGAATATAATCTAACAACTATATCCCTAATGATAGGATATTGACACACCATTTGCACATTGTATTGTATACCCAATTGTAGGACCTTAACACATCATTACACATTGTATTGTATCTTCAATGCCAAGATCCTGACATATCATTGTACATTGTATTGTTTCTCCAATGACAAGACCTTGACACATTATTGCACATCATTACACATTGTATTGTATCCCTAATGGCAGGACCTTAACAACACATTACACATTGTAATATATACCCAATGGTAGGACCTTGAACATATTCTTTACATACTTTACCATTTTTCCCAATAGAGGGACTTTTACAACTAAATCTTCTTCTTATTTATCATTTACCATTAGAAATCATTTAACTTATCTTAACATTATACGGTGTATTCTTTAATCATGACAAGAGAAACATGTATTATCATATAATACATTAACTAGCACAATTACAGAGAAATAATATATCACTAGAGGCATTCATTAACATCATCAAAAAGAGCATATAACTTTGTACCATATACTTGCTAGTATTGTTAGAGACATATGCAACATTAATAAATCATTCTCTAACTTATTCATGAGGAAAATCAAAGGATTTTACATATTATCATGCTACCAATATTAAAAAATTAGCATACCTAATCATGAGCAAGAATCTTGAATAATAATTCTATTACACATACTTCCCAACCATTCACCATCTCTAAACATAACTTAATTTAGTTATTCCATGTAAATTCCTAAGCAATATATAGCCAACAATTTACAATCATTGTTCTAATAATGTAAACCAATTGTTTCATAACTATCTTCTATTTATACATTCAATCAAATCACCATTCTTACACTAATACGTTAAAAGATATTTAACTATAATTCAAGTATTCATGCTTTTCATGGAAAATCAAGATTTTCATTCATTGATAATTATCACGGAGACTATAAATTCATATAGAATCTTAACTTACAAGCCTTCAAAATTCATGAAATTCAATATCTAAGGGATATACATATAAATATTATGTGAAACCACATTTCTCCATAATTTAAATTAGGGATTTCTAAGATCGTAACAATAAATAACAAGATCTCATCACAAATCAAAACAAATAGGTAAGGATTTATAATATCTTAGCAATAAATATCAAGATCTCATTATAGATCAAAATAAATAGGTAAGGATTTATAAGATCCTAGCAAGAAATAACAAGATCTTATCACAAATCACGATAATAGGTAAGGATTTCTAAGATCTTAGCAAAAAGGCCTTACAAGATACAAAAAGACCTTCATACAAACACATACAAGACATCTAAGAACCTAGATGTTAAACAAAAACAATGTAAGTCTTATATAACTAGTTATAATGATATTTCCTTCTCGGTTCCTCAAAATCTTCTTGTAAAACATTTTTTTTATCTTCTTCAATAAATCCTCCAAATCTTTCATCTCTACATCATCCAAGACATAGAACACATAATATAATTATTCTCCATAAAAAATTAGGAGACTACAAAACCAAGCTAAGAGTTCATAGAGATTGAGGGTTTTTCTAAGGGTTACCTTGGGATTTGGGGGTTTCTCCTCCTCACTCTCAAATCTCCCAATTATCTCTCTCTTGATCCATTTTCTTCTATTTTGCCATTCTAAACCTAAACTAGACTATTTTATGGTTATATACGCATCATGGTCAGTTTTACCCTTAAGGGAAAATGTCCATCAAAATTCGCACATTCTTAATTTTATCTTTAATCCATGATCGGTCACACTCGTGATCGATCACACTTGTGATCTATCAAGAGATTTGTGATCGATCCCAAGATCCATGATCTGTCACGAATTCTACAAAACCCTTTCTAAGCAAAACCCGAGAGATGTGATCTCAGCTCGTGATCGATCAGACTCTCGTAATCCATGATCTTTCATGACTAGTATGTTCTAAATTTTCAGCACTTATACTTCATGAGAAAACTACAATAACTTTCTTTGGAAAAATTTAAATTATACACTGTTTGATGCATTGGAAAGAAGACTCATAGATTTTTCCAATGATGTCTGGTTTGCAATATTATTCCTATAGAATTGATATAGATTTACCTATGAAGTTACCCTAAATAAGCCATTAGGACAGTTTAGAATTTTGTAAAGTCTACAACTTATCTTTGTTTCTTCACTTCTAATTTATTCTATTGGATTCCAAACATCACAACGGGCTTTCTAAAGTATGTAAATGATATTTTTACCCTTATATATTGTTATTTACATTTTTTTCCTTCATAGGCATTATGGGGTGTTACACAAGGAATTTATTTTGAGCTTAATTGTATCCCAAAGGTAGCTTGGCACACTCCCATGCACAATCTTGTGGGGGGCCTCAACTATCTTCAAAAAACGCAATAACGACACCTTTATGTCTTGGCTCACTCAGTTTTAATTTTATTAAATTAAATTTACTGGTCTTTTAAGATTTTGAAATTAAGGGATTAATTGTAATTATTGGATTCACATATCTAACAATTTGGAGATATGTCTACTTCCGCTACAAGCACGAGCATGAATGTGAACCCTTTTGGTTTAGGTTCTGACTCCAATAAGTTAAATGGAAAAAACTTCAAGAGATGGCAACACCAGACCTTGTATTGGTTTTAACATCTTGAAGTCAAGTTTGTAATGGCTGATGAATTTCTCGTATATCCTACCCCTACTAAAGCCACTGAAGCAGGGATTAGAGTGGTAGCCAATGCTAAAGAGAAGTGGGATCGTGATGATGAAACTTGCAGTTATTACCTCTTGGAATCATTGACTAATGAGTTGTTCAAACAATTCTCCAAAAAATTGGAGACTGATAAGGAGTTATAGGAAGCCCTAAGAACAATATATCTTGGCGAAGAGTCTAAAAATTCAAAGTTCTAAGTCCAGAACTACTTTAAATATAAGATGGTTGATAATAGACCCGTTTTTAGCAGATTAACGAGTTACAAAAGATGGCCGAATCCATATTTGTTGCCAACATGCCACTCCCCCCCCCAAATATCAAGTTAATGTTATAATTGCCAAGATGCCACCAAATTGAAAAACTTACAAGCTCAAGTTGATGCACAAGAAAGTAGGGGTGTCAACGAGCCGAATTGAGCTGAGCTGAGCTTTGCCTAGCTCAGCTCTGGCTTGTCACAAAAAGATCAGGCTCAGGCTCGTGATGAGCCTGAGGCCTAAGCTTGGGCTCAGCTCGGCTTGTCACATCAGTCAAAGGGTAAAAACGTAAAAAAATAAATACACCTCCAAAAGTTAGCGCCAAAATGAAGCATTAATTCAAACCATACTGATTTCAATATTATAAAAAATAAGTTGATCATTACTTAATTAGATACATGATGTCATACACATAATTTATTGTTATTTTTTGAATTTTATTCATAAAAATGATATCGATTTGACTAATGTTCAATAAGATTTTTTATTAAAAGAAATCAAATCAGTTGATGACAAGTACTACAGATTTGATTTAAAATGACTTGACATAATTCTAATATCTTTAAAACATAATTTTACATAAATAGTTTTTTTATTTTTTCAATCAACTCAAATTTCTTTATAAATAGAAAATCAAATCAATTAATTACAAGTACCAAGTGATTTGTTTTTTTAAAAACTAATGATTTAACATATGTACATTTTTAAAAGTGATTATATATATATATATATATATATATATATATATATATAGATATTTAAAATAAATGAGTCGGGCTCTCAGCGAGTTGAGCCTAGTAAAGCTCAGCTCAGGCTCGTTTAATTAAATGAGCTTAGTTAGGTGACGAGCCGAGCCGAGCTATCTTGGCTCTTTAACAATCCTATAAGAAAGAATACATGTCCATGGAAGTCTTGAAGAATCATTTAAGAGTTGAAAAAATTTACAAACAAAAAGAAAAGAGAGGAAAGCCTTTTATAAAGGCCCACATCGTCGAGAATAAGTTTGGCAACAAGAAACCACTGAAAAAGAAGTGGTTTAAGTTGAAGTCTAAGGAAGAGAAGAATCTCTTCAAGAAAGACAAAGTCAAATTCACACGCTTCAACTGTGAAAAGCTAAGTCACATTGCTTGTGATTGCCATAGTAAGAAGATAAAAGTCCAATATTATTCCTAGAGGGGGTGAATAGGATAATTAAAAATTTTAATCTCCCATTTTTTTATAATTTTCTTAATCTTAATTAATTTCAGCATAGGGCTTTTGATTAAAAAATTGCTTTTCTATGAACTGATCATAGACCATAAGGTTCCGCCATACACTATAGTGTTACCTGTAGCAGAGCATAACAGGGCTGATAGATTCCCTATATTCAAATTATTTATTTCTTATTGTTTTAAATGTTGCATGCACAATTGCAATAAATAAGTAAATGATGAATTCAATGAATTAAATGCAATTACTAAAGACAATCATCAGGGACACAACACAATAATTTTATAGTGGTTCGGCACAAGGCCTATGTTCACTTTCAAAATCTCACAACCGAGCTAGATAATTTTATTAAGATTGAACAATTAAAATTAAGGATAAAATTAAATAAGGCCTATCTACTACACTCAGTGTTTTCGATGAGTGTGGTTTACACTTTCGGTGACTTCAGCAGGAAAGATCTACACCTTCGATGAGGTGCCTAAGTCTATACTACTGGTGTCTCCGGCGGTAATGCCAAACTCTTGGTGTCTCCGGCGAGAGTTATCACAATTTCATATAAATTTAAATAACTTTACTTACCTTTTTTGAAGGTTGATATAGCTTTTAGCACAATGTGGGATCGCTCCTTTTGAGTAAGTTGTGACTTTTTGAATCTCGGTTGAGTTTCCGAACCGAATAACTCTTGAGGTAACCTCTTAATGATATGCCTTAGCACAAGCAAGGAGGTTTCCTTGAGTCGATCTCTCTTTTCTTAATCTAGAGAGTTATGCACACTTAATGAAGACTTTAATTTCTTTCAGAGCTTAAAGACGATTTGAGCAACATATTTCTTCAAAATATTCGAAAGCGTTCTTGTTCTCTTTCCGGTGCTCACCCTAATTTATAAAGAGCTTGTGGCTTGTTATCCGTTAGATGAGAATAATCTCTAATGTTTATTTTTTATCCTCATTTAATTTTTTTCATTTATGAAAGATTTACTAGCCGTTATACTCGTTTCTGGCGAGTTCTAGCACTTTGGATCGATCCAAATTATTTTGGATTTTGGATCGATCCTATTGCACCGTATGGCCCAAATTTGTTCTTAGAGGGCTCTAGTGACTTCGGGGTTGTTCCTTCTTGGTCCGAGAAGGTACCTAGGTCCTTGAAACACTACCTTGCACCTCCGATTCACATACATTACCTATTTTACCTTTTTGATCTTAGAATGGTCTTGTGAATGCTTCAAGATGCCTTGTGTGCTTTCAGCTAGCTTTCCATAAGCTCTTCTTGAGGTCTTGAGCTTGTTCTTCATGTGGCTTCGGTCCCGAACTTCTAAGACTCTAAAATGACTCTTCTCATGCCCTAGTTTATACACCTTTATATTTTACAGTTCATGGAATTTATAACCTCCTACATTAACAGAAGATTTGTAGTACAAGTAAGGACAATGGAAATCAAATTGCCAAACTTAAGAAGACAATTTCCATGATCACTGTGTTAAATCTAGTTGGAGATGAAGTTTAATGGTAGCTAGACACAAGTGCTACACGCCACATTTACAATGATAGAAACCTATTCAATTCCTATGAAATTGTAAATGGAATGAACATGTATATAGGAAACTCCACCTGTTCTAGTGTCAATTGCAATGGAGAAGTTGAGTTGAAATTCACTTCTAGGAAGTTTGTATTTCTGCAACAAGTTCTGGATGTCCTAGTCATTAGGAAGAACCTCATCTTAGGGTCTTTGTTAGTTAAGCCGGGTTCAAGATGGTGTTTGAATCCGATAAAATTATACTAGCTAAGAATGGTGTATATGTAGGCAAAGTTTTTTCCATGTGTAGTATGTTTAAATTGAACACTATCAATGAAATACCAAGTTCTTCTTCTTACATGTTTGAGTCAAGTAATCTATGGCATGATAGATTAGGATATATTAGTTATAAGAAAATTAAGTGGGTGATTGAATTAGGCTTAATCACTAATCCTGGTGATTTATCTAATGATAAATGCATCACATGCAATAAATGTAAATTTCATGTAGCTTCTATAAGAGTATAGAGAGATCAACAAATGGACTAGATCTAATACACAAAGATATCTATGAGATGACAAACACTCTTAAAAGAGGAGATAAATGGTATTTCATAACTTCCATTGACAATGCGTCAAAGTGTATGTATATATTTATGATAAGGACCAGGAATGAAGCATTTGAGAAGGTCAAGTCATATAAGGATGTAGTTGAAAACTCCCTTAACCTGAAGATTAAGAAACTAAGGTCTGGTCGAGGTGGCGAATACATTTGAAATTCCAAGTTCAATATCTGAATGTGATCCTAGAGGGGGTGAATAGGATCTAACCCAATTTTTAACTATTTAGTCCAAATCTAATTCAATTTCTTTTTACTTAAGATTTCTAACTAAATAGCTCAATTATGCAGTTGATTAATTATACAATGAACTGAAAGCACAATTAAGTATTCAAAAACTTAAACAATATAAGCAATGAACACATGCAATCACGCACAAGAAAACACGAGTGTTTATAGTGGTTCGGCTACCCTTCGATGCCTATGTCCACTTTTGAAAGCTCTTTCTTAACCTTGATCATTTTATTACTAGATTAATCATAATCTATTACAGTAAAATCAACAATCAAAAATACTTACAAGATCCGCGAGAATCCACTCACCTTGTAAGCGTCATGTCTAGTGACTTTGATGGACGCCTCGAGCCACTCCTAGTAACTCTGATGAGAGCTAAAGAATCCACACTTAGTGATTCCTCGGCCATTTTGAGAAGCACATTCCCATGATCATCGAAGAAATTTCTCGACGGCCCCGACATGAACACTTTCCTTTGCCAAAACGGCAAGCTTGGGATCACCCTATTGGAGTTCATTGATGTCAGCAAACTGTCGTTTGAAAGACAACTATATGAGGAGTTTGTCCCTTGCAATAGGGTGAACGACACACTACTTGATGTTACGTAGAAGATAATAGAGATCTTCGCTCACTTTGACACTGATAAGGTACCTTATGGCACTTAGGTGTGTTGCTTTTGTGAGGGACCAAATGAAAGAAACCTTATTAGAAGCGACATGAATACCCCATGGATGAGCAATGACATTATGATTCTTCATGATATCCCACCTCGCGTCTTCCTGGTGAGGATGTATGCAGCCTTCCTAAGCGGCAGGGCCTTACCTTACGGCTTTAGAGAATGAACCTAGCAACCTTGTCCCTTTGCTGCCTATACAGTGGATTACGAGAAATGGTGGTGCATGGTATGAAAAGTGGGGCAATAGGTACAAAGACAATTTTTTTCCACTGCAATACTTGAGTGTGTGGCTATGCCTCCATTTCCCCACCATATATCTTCGGAGGCCTATGAATCTGAGAAAGATAACATAGATGAATGCCCTGGAGGGTTGTCCAATCAATGTGGCGTCTCGCCCCAAAACCCACACCAGTAAGGCCATGAATTTTGGCATGTAATATTAACACTACACTTTTCATTGATTCATAACTTGTATAAAATTTCCCTTTTTCTTTTCCATTCATATGCAACAGAATAACACATCAATCACATAACCATTTACATTCTCACAAGTCTTGTCACGTCCTAAAACTCTCACACAAAAATTGGGGTAATATAAGCAGAAGCACACATACGCGGTGTTGCCGGTCTCGAAGTGCGACATTACTCTTTCCTTGCGGAAGGAGCTCTTACTTAACTTATCTTACCTAATTGTAGTGTATATTATTATTACTTTTCATTTCTTTTATCCCAATTACTTAAGCTCAATTGTCAACACATCGTAGCAAAAGTGTCAGCACCTAAATTTTGACTCGAGTCATTTAATGGAATGAAAGGACGTCAAAGCAGCACTTAGGCATCAAGACCTTAAGTAACCCTGGTTTAGGGAGAGCAAACTGGACTCTAGGAGGTTAGGCATCTCTTAAGAAGTTTTACCTGGATATTTCAATAATAAAAACATCATCCGTATCATACCATGTGCAATGGATCAACCCAAATACACCATTCTTGGTCAAACCCCAATTCTTCCAGAAGTGCCAATGGGACATGAAGGTCCACAATTAAGACTACCAAATATAGTGCCTTTAATGTTTTCCAGCCTCTATAAGTCTTCCCACAATGAAGCACCACAGGTGGAAAAATTACCATTGTACCTTTTGCCTTTAAAAGCAAAAAACTACAGTTGTATACATTGCTTTCAAGATCCTCCAACCTCCATAAGCTTTCACACAGTAAAGCATCTTAGGTGGAAAACCACCATTTTATCCTTTTTTTCAAAAATAGAAAATTACCATTTTACCCTTTTTTAGAAAATTACTATTTTACCCTTTTACCTTCAGGGTTTACCCCTGGACCTTCAAAGCATCCCCAAAGCTGCATCTATTACCTGAACGGTGTCAAATTAGATCCTGCACACCTCAATCTCTTCTCCCTTTGAGGAACTTATCGTAGAACAGGTATTCTCCGAGACTAGCAATTGCCAATTTCTCAACATGTTAAAACCCTAGCTGGGAAACGACCTTCAGAAAGCTCTTAAAGATTCATCCAACTTCTGAATTCAATAAGGCCGATCCCATCCCTCTGTTCCTATAGTATCTTTGAAAGTCATTTCACTAAACTTGAAAATCCAAAATCTTGAATCCTTTCAATATTTTGAATCTTCCCTAAATCTGTTCTAGCCCCATTTGTCGTCTTTTGGTCTATAATGTTTCCGGTACGTCCAAATCATGATTAGTCGATGCCCATCTCTCTGGATTCGTGAAGCCTTCAAAATACCCTCTAAAGAACATGAACTTTTATGGAACTTATAGGCTCAAATTCTCTCAATACTCAAAAATGAATACCTATTTTGAGGCCAAGTATCATGTATTTGTCCGAGTCCCAAAAATTCACTGGATGTCCAAATCCTAATCTGTCAGTGGCCATCTCTTGGCAACTCCAAGACCTTCAAAGGCTCATATCCCACATCCACCTTAGCAATTTGCACAACCTTATTCATCATCTTTCACTCAAGTCAGGTCAGGACTCAGGAACTCTCTTGAACTCGGAATTAGGCAAGGTCAGGCCTAATTTCTCTATTTTTTCCTTGCCCTCAAATATTATTTCTCAAACCAAGGACATTCTCCAATAAACACTAACTCATTCCCATCAGTCTTCAGGGAACTATTGGTGCTTTAAACCCTCAAGCGACCCTCCTACGAAAAATCCTTGGTAACTGGCTGAGAATCTGTTGGACGAGCAGTTAGCTCCTGTAAACTCCAGAATCTTTAAGCTATAATAAAACCTAAACCATAATTTCTCTGGCAAACCATGGTTCCCACACTGAAATTTCCATCTAGGGTCTCTCTGGTTGCCTAGAAAGGGTTTTGAGCCCTATTTCCTGCCCGTTATCAGAATTTAGAGCAGTCAGAGCCTGTGGCTCACAAAAGCTAAGGGGAATCATTCATCTGAAGAAACCAAAGATCAATTTTACCATCTTTCCACTTTTATATTTTCTGAGAGCATTTTTACACCAATAAAACCTTTATTTTACCCCTTACCCTTATCGTAATTTGCTCTCGATTGATTCATTATGACCGAAATGTTTGAGACTTCAAAAACAGACATTAGGTTTGTGTATTTCCAAGCATTGGAACCTAAAAAGCAAGGTAGCCAACAAAAAAGGCAATTTTCCATGTAACTAATGCTTTTGAGATTAATGAGGTCATCCTTTTTGGATTTTAGCCCATTAATGCATGCACATTAGCTCATTAATGCGTTCACATGAAGAGCATTAAAGTCCTCACCCTTAGATGAGAATCCCTCTTGTACACCCCATGTACCCTCTCTAGGATC
>JAOXJP010227139.1:0-11358 GCA_025762735.1 Platanus orientalis | reverse complement strand
GTGTGGATGTAAGCCGTTATGCCAAACCACTATACATCTTGTGCACATTGTGATTGATTGTGGTTTGCCTTTAATTTGTCATTCTTATTGTCAAGCATTGCACATATTGATATTATTTCACATGCAATACAATCAATCCCATTTATATACATGTGCACATTTCAATTGTAATAAATCATTAAGAACAACCTGACTAATTAAAACAAGTAATTGAATTCGGGGTAATTGAAAAGAATTTTAAATATACTATTCACCCCCCCTCTCTAGGATCAATATTGGAACTTCAATGCAAACCTTCTGAAGCAACAACTGTGCTTTCATTTTTGGAGCTATGCATACTTGACAATTAGTTTACCTATTTGAGCTGCTGCATATATCATAGATGCATAATAACATCAAGCCATTTACCATCATCATTGATCATCCAATAGCCTTACCAAGGTTTAAAATCTTCTCCAAATTTAGTGCAACTAGTCCAAACTCATTTCAATTTAAAGGGGGTACTTTTTTTGGATAATTAATTTAAAGAGGGTACTATCAGTAATCAGGCTTTATTTGACTTCTTCGTAGAAAATAAAATATATTTCCACAATACTTCACCTTCGTAGCATTCTACCTAGCCAAGTTGAAACTGAGAGATTTGGTTTTGTTGTTGGCCAACCCACCCAATAGACCAAGTCTCAATCCTTGGTACTCACGGGCTCTAGTAACTCTAACAGATGTTTAGTTTGTTGTTGGACACGCCACACAATACAAGTCTCAATCCTTAGTGCTCAAAGGCCCAAGCAACCCTGATGGAGATCATAAGTATCTTCGTAGGATTAGAGTGGCAAAAGTTAAAGAGTTTTGAGAAAGATGAAGTTAAGAAAGGCATTAGGACCAGATGGTATCCCAATTGAGGTTTGCAAATGTATGGGAGACAATGGCTTATCATGATTAACTAAGTTATTTATCGATATCATTAAAGCTAAAAAAATCCGAATGAGTAGAGGTATTATGGTACCTTTCTACAAGAACAAGGGGTATTCAAAATTACACCAATTATCGTGCAATCAAGCTCATTAGGCATACAATGAAAGTATGAGAGAGGATAACCAAGCGCTGACTAAGACGTGAAACTAGAGTATTTGAAAACCAGTTTGGATTTATGCCTAAGAGATTGAAGACTGGAGCTATTTTCCTACTCGGTCGATTGATGGAATTATAGAAAATTATATAAAGAATAAGAAAGATCTTCACATGGTCTTTATTGAGTTAGAAAAATGTATATGATAAGAGTACAAAGAGAGATCATTTGGTGGGTTTTGAAAAAGAAAGGGGTCTCAAGCAAATATATTGACAGTCAAGGATTTAAATGATAACTAGAGCTAGGACAATGATGGTCCATTATCGAAGGTTTCTCGGAAGGAAATGATGGTCCATCAATCTCTCATTTACAATTCACAAATGATACTATTTGCTTCCTAAATGCTCCTCCAGATCAAGTGTTGAGGTTGAAAGTCATCTTACGAATTTTCGAGTGCATATCGAGCTCAAAGTGAATCTATCCAAATCTAGCATTGCAGGTATTGGGGTTAATGATTCCTTGCTTAATAGATGCACGGGATTGCTTGGTTGTATGGTGGAGAAATAGCCAATTGTCTTACCTTGGAATGTCCTGGGGGTAACCCTAGATCCCTCTCTTTTTGGGACCCCATGGTGGAAAGATTGCAAAAAAAGATGGCGAGTTGGAAAAAGCCTTACATATCTTTAGGCAGCTTTGGCTAATATTCCGGTGTATTACATGTCCCTCTTTTAAATGCCAATGAAGGTTAGGATGGAGATTGAAAAATACCAAAGAATTTCCTATGAGAGGGGGGTCATGAGAAGAAAGACCACTTGGTGAATTGGGAGGATGTTTGTAAGCCTATTCAAGATGGTGGTTTGGGGTTCAATCATATTAAGGAGACGAATTGGACTCTACTGGGGAAATGGTTGTGGGGATTTTCTATGGAACGAGGCAATGTTTGGCAATCCATTATTCGCAACAAGTATTGGATGACTTCTAATGGGTGGGAATGCTCAAAACATGTCTCTTCTTCTATGTCCTTGCTGTGGAGGAATATTATTCATTTAGCTCCCTTATTTCTCCCATTTTTTCGTTTCGTTGTTGGTAATGGAAAATCCCTGAAATTTTGGAAGGACCATTGGTGGGGGGATCACTGTCTCTCATCCTCTCACCCTAGACTTCTCCGGCTCTCCAATCAAAAAGAAGCCTCAATTTCCGAGATCATTTCTTCTTCTTTGTCAGGTCATTCTTTTTATTTGACTTTCTCTAAGGACCTGTATGACTGGGAAGTTGATATGCTTGCACCCTTAGTGTCAAATCTTGAAAAGGTTTTTATCTCTCATATTGATGATGACAAAAGGATTTGGATCCTACAATCCTCGGGTAAGTTCTCTAGCAAATCGTTCTTCAAGGCTTTGATCTCGTCTCATAATTTTGATCCCAACTTCTTGGTAAAAAGGATTTGGAAGCCTTAACCCCCCTAGGGTGAAAGCATTTTTATGGACTGTTGTGCTTAATCGCATTAATACCATGGATGTCATCCAAAGAAGGCACCCTAAGATGACTATCTCCTCAAATTGGTGTTCTCATGTAAGGCAAATAACGAATCGGCAACCCATCTCTTTATTCACTGCAAGTTCTCTAGTTCAATTTGGGACCACTTCTTCTCTCTTTCAGGGAGAGCTTGTGTTTGGCCTCATGGAATTAAAGAGTTTGTTTGGCAATGGTCTAATGGTGGCTTCAAGGTTCTTGGAAAAGTTTTCTAGGATTGCCTTCTACATGGAGTGGTCTAGGGCATCCGAATGGAAAGAAATCTTAGAGTGTTTGAAAACAAATCCCATTCTTCCATGGAGGTTAGAGAGGCAATTATTAGAGAAGTGGGTTCTTGGCTTTTAGCAACGCCTGAGTTCAATGGCCTCCCCCTTTCTCTGTTCCTGAGAGATTGGACTCATCCCTGACTTGGATTCCTCCCTTGAGTAGGAAGGTGGGTTTGGGTTGGGATTCACCTCCGGTTGGTATTCTTAAAATGAATTTTGATGATGCGTCCAAGGGCAACCCGAGTCAAGCTAGTTTTGGATGCGTTATTTGAAACCATTTATCAAATATTATCAAAGTGTATTGTGGGCCTTTGGGGATTTGCAACTCTATCAAGGCTAAAGCAATGGCGCTCCTGTTGGTGCTTAGGGATCTAAGAAGTATGGGTGTGATTCAGTGTGTTGTGGAGAGTGATTCTCAAACATTATTAGTTAGGGCTTGAGAAGGGGCAACATTTCTTGGCGTTTGGCTCCAATCATATATAAAATTCATGAGGTGGTTTCCTCATCGGAGTGTTCCCTTATTCATGTTGACAGAAGCCAAAATGGTTTAGCAGACAAACTAGCTAATTGGGGGATCACGCATGGGCAAGTTCATTGCGAAAGTTGTCTCCTAGGGGACATTTCGTCAACCACTATGTAGGAGGAGTCTTTGTTTGATCCTTGTGGTTTTTGTTGTTTGGGGTGCTACCTGAGTTCCTAGCATTCTGAGGTTGGGTGGCCTTTGGGCCGCTTTGTTGTTGTATTTATTTTCCTTGCTTCTTTAATAAAATCATTAATTATCCAAAAAAAAACTAGAGCTAGGACAATCGGGGAAGAGATGAGCAAGTTTGCCATCACACCAAACTTGCACCAAGGGTCAATGTTGAATCCATACTTTTTGGCCTTAGTCATGGTGGTGAGGTCATCATGCCACATGGCAACCTCAGGACGTATCACCGTAGGAGGAGGATCCCACAGACACATTGGATCAAGTAGAGGACCACATGATATAGTTGGAGATGACTTGGAACATCATCAACACTAGTTTTTTAGTTTTTATGTGCGTAACATGGTTTTAAAACTTAGATCGATGGATCGGATCGGTTAGGCCAAAAACCAATCTAGGATCGAATCAGATCATCTGAATCAACCCTAGATCAACGATCCGAGTGTGGATCGTTCGGTCTGACACTGATCCAAGGTCAACAAAATCTTAAAAAATTCCTATAAATTGTTATTAGTACCTTATATATAAAGTTCTAAAAACAAAAAACAAAACAAAAAAAAACATAATTTTTATGTATGTAATGTGCATCATATATAAATAAACACTGTTACGACTCTTGAGCATGTATAAATATCAAAATTGTACATTTTATATGTAAATATCCAATATAATTACTTCTAGTGCATGAAAACCAAACCATATACAAGAACATATAAAGAATGATGAACATAATTGTAGGCATGTTAAGTGCATCTTACACGTATGAACAACGTTTCAAGGCTCATACAAGGTCAAGATTGTAATTTACTTAATCAAACATACAATATGATTACATCTTAAACAATATGATTACATTCTTCTTCTTCTTCAACTTTCAACACAAAACCCTAATACCTCCATCCCTTACCATCGCCCATACCATAATCCATCCCTTTCAAATTTTCCACCATTAAAACCTCAAGTCCCCATCTCTATTCCAATCGGCCAATCTTCATACCCATTCCTTTAATTCTCCTCAACTGAAAATCTAACTGTCATTAAACCCTACCTGTGCACCTCTCCGATTTTCAGATTTTGCTTATCTCTTCAGAGAGTTTTTAATTATTGTTTCACTTATTTTCAGCACTTCTATTTGGAGGAATTATTTGGATTCACCTCAGAGAAATCAAGGGTCTTAGTAGCACTGATCTGCAACAGCTCCATAGCTAGGGTTTCTTATGTGGTTTTGACATCAAGAGTGAATGATCTCTGATCCAAGACTCACGGCTACATCAAGAAAACATCCTGTGGTTGTTTGATAACATAAAGGAAAGCTTGAATTTATGATCTGTAGTAATTGAAGCCACTTGTTGTTGACATAAGTTCAAGTGGTTATTCACTCCTTGCTGCCTGGGCTTAACCACAGTAGGGTTACTATTTTTCTGATTACATCAGCTATGGTCTGATCATCACCCCAGGACTTATCCAGTACTTTTTTAGTCCCCCTTATAACTGCAGTCCTATTCCCTTAACTGTACCCAAGTGTCCTATGGTCTGCCCCAACCCCAACCTTATAAATCCCCTCCAAGTCTGCAGAGAGACTGATCAGTCTCATGGCCATCAAATTACCTTTCTTTATCCTAAACCTAACCCTTTGCTATTCAGATGTCAGCATTGTTTGTTATTAATCGCTATAGTCTGCATATTTATTGGTAATATTTGCATTAATCCCACTTGCTGTTCATCTTTATCTGGTTCACTTATTTAGGTCTTGAGCTGCATCATTACCTAATTTCTTACTTGACCTTGAGTTGCATTTAGATAAGGAGTAGGAATCTTGTTTATTCTTTATCATTGACTTGTGTAGTTGCTTGTGATCTCTTCTTGCATTGATTTTTACTTGCATGCTGCATCGCATGGATGAGTGGACTAGGTGTATACAAGAGTTGTATTACCTTTTATTCTTGAATGGTAAGAAATTTATTAAAGG
Source organism: Platanus orientalis (assembly GCA_025762735.1). Classification (NCBI taxonomy): domain Eukaryota; kingdom Viridiplantae; phylum Streptophyta; class Magnoliopsida; order Proteales; family Platanaceae; genus Platanus; species Platanus orientalis. The sequence goes on along the minus strand of JAOXJP010227139.1, from coordinate 5,818 downwards.
CTACTATTTATTATCTTATCCCAATAACACAAAAAATAACTGCTGCTTTTTTAAAGAAGAAATAAAAAGAAGCCTAGAAATTCGTCAATGCATACCCAAGAGATAAACCAGTAGAAATGGAGCAGGGCTTATTGACAAAGGGAGAGTGCAGGGCCAGACCAGGAAGGACAGCAAAGAGTCATTGCAGGCCAGCCGCTGGAGTAAGAGCCAGTAGATCAACAGACAGTCGGGAAGAAAGCCATTCAAAGGAGGAGAAGGGAAAGTGCTATGTCTCCATTGAGCAATATATATTTAGGTAATATAGCAGTGGTAATTGTACTCGCAACAACTAAGAGTAAGACCCTTATACAGCTCAAAACAATTGAGCAAACAACACTATACTAAAAGTAATCCCTGGTCTAAGGGTAACAATAATGAAAAAACATAAAAGAGCATGCACAATCAGTCATTTCTTATGAAAAAAAAATCCCCAATACCAAACTGCTTAACATGAAAAAATATTAGCTCAAAGAAAAAAAAAGATAAATTTAAACTAATAATAATAATACAACATTCCCTGTATTCAGTACCACGTAACGAAACAATCAACCTTAATTCACAAACTCTTCAACAAAAAACCTTGGTACAACTCAACAACACCGATCCCTCGCCATAAACAGTCAATATTAGAACGAATCACCAAAATAAATCTACCTACAACAACCCCAAAAAAAATGACTAAGAAGACTTAGCTACACGACTCCAAATGTTCAACGACCATCAAAAAACCCTAAGAAAAAAAAAACGCAAAGAAACAATACAGAAAGAACCAGAGAAGAAACATAAAACAAAATTAGAAAAATAACAGATTATAAAGCTCTTAAAATCTCAAAAAATGAGTAAATTAGGGCACGAGAACAAAAACGAAGGTCAAGGAAGCAAAATGCAGAAAGAATTATAGAATTCAAACCTTCTTCTTCCATCCAGTCGGTGCAGGGAGCTCAACCGAGACGATCTCTTCTTTAGTTTCTTGATTTCCGACCTGATTTTCCTTCTCCGAAAGCGCGATTTCCTCCTTATCAGCAGACCTCGCCATTTTCGAGTTTCCGCTTGTCTCGAAAAAAAGAAAGAAAAGTTCCCGCTCTCCCGGCTCCAAATGAATGAACGGACAGATAAAATCGATAGATATGTATTTATACGACTCTCTGTCTCTCTCTCTCTCTCTCTAACTTTCTCTCTCCTCTCCCCACCTACAACGATTCGAATCATCTCCAATCAATGCGTTCATGCGTGATAAGATGACTGACACGTCGGTAAATATATGAGGGTATTATAGTAAATAATTTTAATTGTGTATTTACTCAAATGTATTTTTCAGGTATCGTGTCCATTTCCAGTTAGACCAGAAATGATATGAATTCCCATTCAAACGCGGCTTGAAGGTAAAATTGGAACCCAAAAAAAATCCCAAAACTGGAATGTAATTATTGGCTTGGCGTCCGATATTAAGTGCATTGGAGCAGACGTTTCAGGTCCGGAATTCGATTTAAAACTCGCCCTCTGCCTCCTTTCCTCGCACGTTAAATTCCACATGCTTGGAATGCGGGGACTGACGGCTGAATTCGTCGCCGTTAAAACCGTTAACGCGGTAAGTCGGTAATTATTCGCCATAAAGTAAGTCGGATAAAACACGTGGCTGTCGCGAAGCGAGGCCGATCTACAAGCCAGTCCTTAGACTGTGATCTGTATCTGACACGTACCGGTTTTCTTCCCGAGGTCCCATGAGCCTGTCTGGTTGTCATCAAAAGTTGGTTTTCATGTGATTCTCAAGAAAAATCATTTTCAAGCTTTCTGGTTGCCGACAACCAAAAATCTACAATTTTCAAAATTTTCTTATGTAATTAACTATTTTCTTGTTGACTACCATATTTATTTTCACACAACTCTTGCCTGACTCGTGGAAATTGTATTACATAAGTTTTACTCCTTTTTCTTGGCAACCAATCAACATAAGAAAATAAAATAAAATTACATGTTTTTTCTTTTCTTGTATCATTTTCTATTCAATTCAAGGCGACCAGACAAGGCCACAGTGGAAAATCATGTAGAGACCCTCTTACGCCAAGCATTGGGTGATACGTGGCATAAAAAATAAAAAATAAAAGTGAAGTACCACATCTTGTGCCTAGTTCTAAGTGTTTATACACTTTGTTGCCACATGTTGCCCAGCGTCTAATGCAAAGGGGTTGCCACATGCTTTTCACTATAGACACTGTCTAGTTTCCCATGAAAACTGGTTTTCTCACAAGTCTTGGCAGAAAAAATATCAAGAAACTCCTTTTCAAGCTATTTGGTTGCTAAGAACCAAAAATCCTCATTTTTCAAAATTTTCTCATTAACTAAACTATTTTCTTGTTTGCAACTATATTATTTTTACAAAGCTCTTGTCAGAAAATCCTCCATTTCTAATGATAATTGTAACACTTTAAGTTTCTTGGCAGAATTAAGGGAATAGAAAATTACATATTTTTTTTTATTTTCTTGTGTAATTTTATTTTCTATCATTTTCTATTCAATTCAAGGCAACAAAATAGGCTGTTGAAAATCCGCTTTAAGTTATTTTCTTTTCTCCACCGAACCCTAGCTCCCATCCAAAAGATACTCGCACTCTAACAATTAACAACAATACTCTAGCAAAACAGTAAGTGCTTATGTTTCTTAGTGTGTCTCTTAAGGAGGGATTGTGTCCACCTCCCTTATTTATGCTACCCTCCGCTGAGCATCAGCCCCGAAAAGTGATATATCCCCCCCCCTCCAAAAAAAAGTGTAAATCACTTTTCAACACTGATGTGCTAGCCCCCTAGCGGCGTAAATAGGGGAGGTATACACAATCCCATTACATTTTTCTTTCTCTCCCTCCCATTCGTTTCTCTCCAACGACGAACCATTGATAAAAGGTTTATCTTTACAATGTAAAATAAACAAATAATATATCACCAGTTTAATACAGGGTTAATTACATACCTCCCACCCTAAGCTATCTAACAATATGTGGTTTCCCTTCAATATTATCTAACAATACAAAAAACCATCCTATCAAGAAAGATTATAGTTAGCAACTTAAAGGATGGATAAAATTACCCTTATGCCCATATAATTTAAAAATATATGTTTTTATAATTAAAGAGTTATATTTTGATGATACAAACACTGCTCATCAAACATTCTTTCCCCTATATCCCTCCTTGTTGTATATGTAGAGTTAATTATCGGCAATAGGAAAAGACAAGAAAACCACCATGGGAATAGGTGGCAAAGTAAAGTATGAAAATGATCATTTATTTTGTGTCAATGCATGTAGATAATTTATAAGGGTCTTGACAAAAGGTTACAAAGTTTTGTTTCCAAGGCGGTTTGGCATAATACTTTTCCCACCTTCTACCACATAACAAATAAGCATTTTTTGTGGGAAAATATGGGAAAACTGTACACTTCCCCACACATTTGTCTCTAAATATGAACATCACATCTTAGAGCATGTAGGGAACGAGAGAACTGGATTCCCCAACCTTAATCCTACAATCCCCTAGTTCAAATTAAAAGACCTCAGTTTTTTTAGTAAAAGGGAAAAAGATATGAAGATTGGTACAACAACGATATGTTGGTTTCTATGGTTACAGATTGAACAATTGTGTCTTTGAGGGTCATGTTGAGCCAATACTAAATGATTTTCACAAAAAGGAAATAATAGATTTTTATTTGAGCTATACAATATACAAATTGTAAAAATTAGGAGGAGTGGAACTTTGTAATTAAGATAATTGGTCATTGTGGCAGCAACACCCTAATCCTACAACCCAACGGTCGTTACGATAGTGGCAATGCGAGGTTATGTTCAACTACGCAAGATCTTTTGGGATGGAATTCTAATAAAGGAAGAAAGTTGGGGTTTTAGTGAGTGTTTAGTACCTAATTTAAAATGAGGATAAATAAACGAGAATGCTAATGATGCAAGTTCAACAACAAGAAGGTGGAAGAGCATAACCTAGAGATGTCAAACCCCCTTTCCTATATTCCGTTCACACAATCCCATCAATTTGTGAAGCCCTATTATCTCTTTGTCGACTTATAGGCCACAATCGGGGCTTTGGATAAGGTGATCCATTCTCGTTTTTCTTATTCACAGTGGTAGTTGAAAATTTTCAATTGTTTGATTAAAAGGGCTAAGGACTAAAACCTCGTTAAAGGGTTGTATCAGTAATGTCTTTGTATCTCACATCCAAATTGTCAATGATACAATATTGTAGGGGTGTCAACAAGCCGAGTTGAGCCGAGCTATGCCCAGCTTAGCTCGGGCTAGTCACATGGAGACAGAGCTCAGGCTTGGCTCAAGCTCGGCTTGGGCTCGTAAAGTTAGGCTCGAGCTCAACTTGTAAAAAAAAAAGCGGAAGAAGAAGAAGCCTAACATGTGATGGGTTTTTTGAATTTAATATCTGGCTTTTAAATAGGGAGCAAATGTTAATATGAACACTTTTTCCCGATTTTAAATTAACGTTATACACCCACATTTGTATGGGTGCTTATTTTTTCATTTCAATTAGGATTTAAACTTTTGAATTTTATGAATACTTATATGAATGGTCTATCTTTTGAACAAATGTTTGAACTTTTGAATTAGCATTCCTATTTTTTTTCATTTAAATTAGCATTCATATAAACCCAACATTTGAATGGGTGTTTATTTTATAGATCCCTTGTTTGTCGGTTTTTATCTCTCTGTTCCTAAGAGCTCGTCATCTCTCCTCTGTCTGAGAGTTCTAGATATTGCAAATGCAATCATGTATCTTACAACAATACCTCATTGTTTTTTAAATTTTCTTTTCTCTCTATTTTGTATTTTGTTTTTTTGAAATTTTTGATTCAAAGTTAATGATTGGTTGGAGATGGCTATGTACAAATTCTTTAGGCGCCAAATAATTATGTTTCTTTAAAAAATATATATAAAAAATGTGATTAAATGTGGTGATATAAACGTGAACATGGGTTTTAAAGAGAGAATTGGTGAGAGTTGTTATCAGAGAGAGAGAGAGATGTGAAAGTCGGTTGAAAGAGTGAGAGAAAGAAAATATCACATACCTATAAGTTTTGCTCCGATTCTACAAAAAATAGTGAATCCAAAGGAGACACCAAAGTGGAAGCCACGAGCAGTGAAAAATTCATGGATTTCAATCCTCGGTGAGATTAAATATGGAAATGGTGAGCTTTGGTTGCCATTGAGCATGGATTTAGAGCCAATAATAGTGAGCATGAGAAATGGCAGAGAGAGAGCATAAAAAAAGGGGGAGCTATGAATGAGGTTAGGGATTTGGGGGAGAAAAAGTTCATTATATACCTAGTGTTCTTTCGGGATCTACAGATATTTTAATTAAAAAATAAAAAATTATATATATATACATATATATATATATATATATATATTCACTTTAGTAACGTTGTAATGGTCTTGTACGAATAGCATTTGAAACTTTTGAAGTGTTATATTGATTGACAAAAACCTCTAAACTACTCAAACCATTAAACATGAATCCTGAAAATAGGTTATATCGATCTAATACTAGGGCGTACCCTTTAAGCGATGCGCCTCATTCCCTGGATGCGGCGAAAAATTGGCGAGGGGCACCTCATCCCTTGAATATGGTGAAAAACTGGCACCCGGATGTAATGAAAAATATGCAAGGGTTCCCACACCATGGACTAGTGTGGGTAAAGAAGTTAATCCAAGAGAGTAGGATTCGTTTAGCAACTTGGAACATAGGAACCTTAACAGGTAAGAGTATAG
>JAOXJP010227138.1:0-11358 GCA_025762735.1 Platanus orientalis | reverse complement strand
TTACAAACCATCTCATTGTGGCTACAAAAGCCTTGGGAAACTCAAATGAAGTGATTACATTACAGATGGTTGCCAAACGCAGCCTAAGTTCATTAAGTACATGATGTATATTTTTTACTTCAATTTTTTTTTTCATGTCTGCCTCTATTGCAAATCAATGGAGTAATTGAGGCTGGGGGAGATTCATTCATTCCATCCAACTTACTGATAGGAGTTGCCTCAATTCCAATTGCCAGGAGTTGTGCTAATATAGATGGATTGATAGCAGCTCAAGTATGACGAGCCATGTACATTGCATATATACGATAGCAACCCCTCTTATTGATATAGAACAGTTTGCAGGGTGGTTCTTGGATTGAGATGATTAGGAGTCGTCAAATTGGAAGGGTTATGAGATGGTATAACTTCAATCAACCATAACTTTTAATCCTTACATTGTGTGAAGACCTACATGCTACAAGTATTCATTTCAATCGTCTCAATGAACACCACAGTATAAAAGATCTACATTTTTAGATTGAGCTGTTTAATCAAATTGAAAAAATCTATCTCAAAAGTCAAATCATGGTTTTTTTGAGAATTTTACTTTTCTATATAACATTTTTTAGGGTTTTTGAGTCCAATTTTTTATTTAGAATTTCATTTCTAAATAACTGGAGGTGAGAAACATGTTAGTGAAAAATTATAACTCTTATACTTTTTTGGTAATTATTGGTTAAATTAGGTATTTGGGAATATAAATACAAGGCTATAATGGAAAGAAACTATTTTTAAATAAAAAATGAGTTTCCCTTGGTTTTTTTTTTGCATGTTTTTCCTTTCATATTTTAAACTTTTTTTTGTAGATTGAGGGTTCTTGCTCTTGGTTAGTCAATTCCTTTCATATTTTACTTCTATAGTACTTATACAAAAACCATATTTGAAACCCCACATCATCTATTAATTTGCCTAAATAATGCATTATTATGGTGTAGTAGGTCTTGCACATGGTCTGCATTTAAGATTCTCTACACATAAAAATAAGAAATCAAATCATGTGTTCTAAACATATAAATAAATGTAATAAACAATAGAAATACATAAGCTGCAAGATTACTAATTTTTTTACTATAAGCATGTGTTACTGACCAAAGGGAGGAAAGAGATGTTAAGATGCCGTCTCGTACTGTAATGGTATTTGAAGTCTCTTATTCGGTTGAGAGTTTCCAAGGAGCCGGCAGCATTGAATTTGTAAGCTCTTTCAGTGGTTTTCCGTACGTTTTGTTTTTATTTTTAGGGTTAAAAGGCTTTTAGTAGCTTCAACCCTTTTTAGTCGTAATTGCAGTGGTTTAAAGTCATAATTAAGGGGTGCTCGTTTGCTTGTTCATACTGCATTGGAGAGTTTCCAGCAATTCCATACAATTCAAAACATGACCGGACCCAATGGAAATCTGCTTTGGCAGTGCATATGGAGCCCGGATTTTGTGCATGGACCTGGAGACTGACACATCGTCACCGAAAAGTGATATACACTTTTTGGGGGCACGCATATCCCCTTGGTCCATGCACACAACTTGTACACCTCTTTTATGCACACAAAATTCAGGGGAGTGTCACATGTACTCTAGAAAATCAATTTGGCTTTTTAAAGTACATGAGCACCTGTAGCACGTCTTGCAACTCAGGAGAGGATCCGGATACGACCCAACCACAATACTTTATACATCTGGAATCCAATCTTGTTTCATGAGGAAATAATTCCATTTGATGAACAGTTGACAATGCTTAAGGTCCACTAGTGTAAACCAAGATATGTTCTAAGAAAAGGAATCTAGGCATGCCATTCAAGAGTATTTTGCTCCGGGTTTTTAGGGTCCTATAGCCCAGTGAAAGGTCAACACAAGACCGAGGCAATCTGTCCTTTCACGAGAGTTGATGTTATACGGGAAAATCTAATAAAAAATGCTAAAAAAAAGCCGGTTGAAGGAACCCAGCTCCTCAACCCCATCCAGCCAAACAGTCTGAGAGGCTTTGCTGGCTGGCTGTATCTTAGTCTGCAACCAAACACTCCCAAAAGATAGAAAATTTAAGCAAATGCTACATAAACCATACATTATTTCAGAGAACAAATCCTCTACTTCAGCTTAAAGAGTGGCATGCATTTGTAGTGAGACAGGAACCAAAAAAATCAAGTTTTCTGGGTGATTTTCACTTTTTTGGTGTACTTGTCACACTACAGATGATGCCACACTTAAGGCTGTCAATTGGGTCATGCTGGGCCGGGCTGAGGTCTACTTGAACTCAGTCCAAACTTAGTTATATGCGCTCGAATTCAACCCAAGCCCGAACTTGGCCCGAGTTAATCAGCCTGAACTTAGCCTGTTCTAGAATCATGGGCTTCGGTATGAGTTCGGGCCAACCCAAAGTTAAAGGTTCTTTAAAAAAAAATTGATTATTAAAATTCATTTTAAAATTTGGGCTAATAATGATTCTTTATTATCTCTAATGCCTTGAAAATATGCTTAATTAGTTAAATTTGGGCTTATAATGGAGCCATAATTGTCCTATATCTATTGGGCTAAGCTAAACCAATTTCGTGCTAGGCCGGGTCATATTCTATACCTATTTCAGGCTGGATTGGACTATATTTAATTACTACTTTGGACCGGGTTGGGTTGAAAGCGAGTCTCTCTAAACTCAACTCGAATGAAACTACAGGCCTGAAATTTGGGTCCAAAATTCAGTTTAGCCCAAAGTTGCCTCAGCCCAACCTGACTATTTTTTGAGCCGGACATGTCAGGCTTTAGGCCAGGCTGGCCCAATTGACACCCTTAGCCACACTTTAAGATGTAATAGAGGATTTGCTTTCACACGAAAATAGATAGTCTGTAATAAGTTAAAAATACATTAACAGAAAACTCGCTTCAAAGAATGATACCTTGCTAAGAGCTGGCCCAATTTTTAAATACGTAGTATGACACCTGTATTAAGACTCTCGTTCAAGTTGAAATTTTTAAATTTTTTTGTATACATGTCCTGTTTTGAAGTTAATGTATTCTTTAACTTATTGCATAGAATTTGTCCTCCTTAGAACTACTTTTAGCCACTCACACTGTACGTAGCTTATCCATTTGATTCCTCCCTCCTCGTTATCTAACCCACAAACACGACTAGGTTCACTGTTCATTGCCCTATTCACTTAGATTCTCTCCTTTCTCAATGGTCCCTTATTAACTGCCACCGATTCTAACTAAAATGAACACAGTGATCTCACTATAAATATCATGTAACCAGTCCCATGTTCAGCAACCAATACAAAGTAAGAGAAAGGCACGTCAGGTGTTCCCCCAAGGACTTCATTAGGACTCTCCCTCTACTTCAACGGTAATTCCTACTGAAGTGTTTGGGGGAACTCTGGGTGCCACTTTGATGCTACTTCCATTACAATGGCTGTGATCGAGTCTCTCTTCCTATTGCTTTTCATATTTAGAGTAAGTTTGTTCTTCGCGTTTTACTTTTCTGATCTTCTGAACTAACAAGCATTTTGATTTTCCTTCCTAATCTTCTCAAATAGCAAGCATTAGGGTTTTGAATGGTTGCTATACTGTGGAACCATGCAGCCTCAAGTGTCCCGCCGCTTCGCTTTTTTAAGCTTTTTTTTTTGTTAGAAAACCAGAATCCCCCACTTCATAAGCTATTTTATACACAAACACTGTAGAGCATCGCTATGATGGTGATTTGGTATTTTTAAATATCACAGAATGTTCAAACAAGGAAAATACATGCTGTACATGTTTTCTATTGTTTGGAACTTCTGTAAAGAGGCAGTCAATGGCAATCTCCATGTTTTTTTTTTTTAATTTGTTAAGTGAAGGAATTCTTCTTTAATTATTTATTTTCATTGATTATTTAAGTTGTGTGGAAAACCTAGATTTGTAATGGTATGCATGCAACAAAATAGAAGAAAGAGAATATCGAAAACAACAATCACGCAAAGTGCAAGAGAGTTTTTACTTGGTTCAACTTGAAGCTTACATCCACAGACGAAAACAGAAAGAGAAATTTCATTATGAACGAAAAAAGATAATACAATGAATAGTGCAATGGGAAGAAACCCAAAATATAAACCCCCACGAAACCTATTCACCAAATCAGATAAGACCCCAATTAGGTCAATAAATATGGGTCATATCAGGTTTTTCTCCAAATTGTCATCCGGGTTACATTTTAGGTTGAATTCCGGACACTTTCGCAACAATTTATATAAAAAGTACTTTAAAATACCATAAAAAAGAAAAAGATACAGAAAATTTTCAGAAAAGGGTAAAAAAAGCTTCTACCTAAATAAATGGAGTTGACTACTATAAAATACAATATACAAAACACTACCATTCTGTTTGTTGAAAAATATGACCATGCATTTACCACAAAAAAGGACCGTGCAACTCTACAAGTGCATCAAGCTATCCCCCATTTTGATCAAAATACTCCAAAGATACTCCTAGATTTTGCAATATAATCGTATCTCCATTTCTTATTTAGTAGTGACAGATCTAATATTTATCTAAATCAGCATACCTTACCAAAAAGAAAAAAGTAAATCAGCTTGAACCATTGTTCTTTGTTGATCAACATGTATCCAGTCTCCACCCCCTCCCCCCCACCCACCCAAAAAAAAAACCCAAAAAAAAATTCAAGAAAGAACAACATATATAAATGGTTGGAAAGCCATATACAATTTTCTGGATGATTTGTTGTTGGAATCACCCTTGCTCTTAAATGATGTTTACAATGAAAATCATCTAGGAAAACTCTTCCTCCATTCCAAAAATAAATTTAAAAAAAAGAAGAAAAAGGAAGAAAGGACCCAAAGAGGAAAACCCTGAACTTACCTAGATTATGAAAGATCAAAACTTATAGCAGATTTTCATTGGAAGGGTTGGTCTTAGTTTGGAGGAAGAGTTGCCATGGGTTTGGTGCTTACCAGGGTTTGCATTAGAGCACACAAGTATTAAATTCCTATATATATATTGAAAAGTAAACTCACCTGTATTTTTGATTAATTGAGCTAGGTTTTTTTTTTTTTAATTCAGAAGGATTATTTATCAAGTTAAAAATTAAGTTTTATAGGGGGAGTTATGTGGGTGATCCTACTAGATGACCAACTAATTCCAAGTGGATCAACTGACCCCTGACTCAAATCACCAAGTTATGATACACATATTGGAAAATTTAAGTATTGAATTTTATTTTGTTATGACTACTAATCTTTAAAAAAAAAAAAAAAAAAACTCAAGTTATAGAACAATAACTCAAATATACAATGCACAAATAATAATAATAATTTTCAAAATCATTCACTAATTCAGGGAATAAAATAGAACCAAAGTACCCGTGAAATTTAGGCCGAGGCATGTCTGTGACACTACCCTTAAACCTAATTTCGCATCCCCTGTTCGAATCTCTTCCTTAGTATAGAAGGTTTTAGAAGGTCAGATTTTAGGATTCTACGGTCATATAGTATCATCCATGCTATTGTCACAATTGATAGCAGAGGTCTAATGAACTTGTTGTAGCAATATGTCTCAAACAAGTTTAGGAGAGAAGACAAAATTAAACATACGAAATATCAATAATTCTCATTAGCACAATATACATACTCCCATATGAATTTATAGAGTTAGAGCAAAAGACTTTTGAAGCCTATATATGGCCCATATTTTGTTTTCTAACAATTAAAAATGGCTAAACCATTTATGGGTCCTCTAACGGTCACAGACTTTAATCCCATTAACTTATTTTCCCAACAACAAAAAATGGTATAGTAATTGAGCACTCCAACAATCAAAATTTTTAATGTTATATTAAATGAAAATAAAATAAAATAAAAATAAAGATGGGGTTTAGAGGACTCACTTAGGACCCCTAGCTAACTACGCCTGTAGACAACATAACATAGCGCGGCACACGTGCGAATACATGTGTGTATTTTGCAGAGTAGCACAACCCCAAAAGAATAATACATAATAAGACATAAGGTATCAAACTATCTTTTAATATATATTCAATAAAATTCTTGTTCATGAGCAATGTGGAACTATACCTCTATGAGTTTAGTTTTTATTAGCTATATGACAAAGAATCTTTAGTAGAATAGGAAAGATGCCTATAAGACATATATATAAATGAAGTAATATCCTCAAATCAATGATTTCTTAATACAAATAAATTATTAGAATATTAAACATAAGTTACTTTATATTTTATATTATAATTAATAAACAATTGATAATATTTATTTATTTATTTTATTGAATTAGAAATAATAATTAAAATTACAACAATTCCCCACATAATTCGAATTCAATAAAAGTTTGTCTGAGACTAAAGCTAAAGGTCAATGTTCCTTGGTGTTGATATCTTTTAAACTTTAACAAACATTTAGGGCAATCAAGACATGGTTTGCAAAAATTTGGTGTAATGAATTATTTAAACCAAAACTCTTTTATGGAAATCAACCATATATGACATCCGAACCTTAATCCCATACTACAAAAAATTCTTGGTTTAATACATTTCAGCCTTGCGCACTACTTGGATTCTCATAAGTATTCTAGAAAAGTAGCTCAAGTTCTCATGGGAAGCAACCACACTTTCATATTCACATAGGTGAGTCTATCAAGTATGTATTGCAATTGAAACACACCACCTATAAAGGATATAGATTCAATAATAGTTATATAACCCATCCTCATATATGTTGCAATTATTAACATTGTCGTCACTAAAAGAATGGAGCATAAGTGCTGCCTACAAACTCTACAGTGACTTGTTCTTACCCATTGAACTTATTCCTTGAAATCTTTAGTCGTATAGGTTGGGTTACCATTATTGGCTGTCTATATATCTAATGGGCTAACCCCATCTCCCTCGATGATTTAAAATTTGACATCATTGTCGGTGGGTTAGTTAAAGGATTTTCCAAGTTCATCTCTGGCATTATAAATTCCATTAATCACTAGCAGGGGTGTCAATGAGCTGAGTTAGCTTAGCTCAGCTTAGAACTCAACTCGTTATGAGCTGAGCCTGAGCCTTTATTTGAGCTCATCAGTTAAACGAGCCTAAGCCGAGCTTCGTTGAGCTCAGCTCGCTAAAAGCTCAACTCATTAAGGGTCTTATATGTACACATCATGTTTGAGGTTAAAAAAACAGTCAAGGTGTGAAAAAGGAGACCAAAATCAAAAACATGATATGTGTCATTCAATGGCATGCCTACATAGGCCTTAAAAATAAATAGCATGCCTACATAGGCCTGTGTCAACACAACATTATCCTATTGTACCAAATATTTTATTATAATAAAAAAAGTACATGTCATATATTGACATGTATCTCAATTATAGGAAACTACTGAAATGACTAAAATATATTAAAAAAATTAACTAATATATAGTACCAAAAATGCATAAAAAGTGTGATTGGGTAGATTGACATAACAAGCTGTCAAATGATGGCTTTTTAAATATTTTTTGATTTCAACTTTCATTTGACCCTTGTAACTTTTCATGGTTCCTTTACTCACTCACAAGCGAGCCGAGCCCAAGCCCAAATAGAGCTCAGCCCTCAGGCTTGTGACGAGCCTGAACTTAATCTTTAAGTGATGAGCCTGAGCTGAGCTGGGCAAAGCTTGGATCGTTGACACTCCTAATCACTAGCTGCCTTGCCATAATGTTTCTAAACAAATGTGTCTATTTTATCATCAGCTTGAGCTATATCAGTTGTAATAATTATAGAAATGGAAAGAAAAATTTTCAACACAGGTAAATATATTTTGAATGTGTTAAGATCTTTATCTTTTCTTTTATGAGGAGATAAATAACACTCCTCTAAGTGAAATATATTCATTGGTGGACTTTGATTCATCTAAATCAGACAGGTAGTACCATCATTGTATTTTTCAAAAACAACAGATAACATAGAAATGTAAACTCACATCAATATTTTTACAAGTTCAATATTATTTTTTCTAATTTTCTATATATTGAATCTATTTATAGTAGAAAAAACAATATTAGCAGCAATATATCCATTTCTTCTAATTCTATTCATAATCCGGCAAGCTTATATTAGCCATATATCCCTGTGGTAGGCAAAAACCGCCAACCAATCAAAGAGGAACACGTGGTAGCACTGAATCAGATTAGCCCAAATCCGGGTTCATATTTCACTCAAACCAAAAGGTACCGGTCCAGTTTGAAAGGGTCATGCAATCTTTTGAGTCATTGAATGAGTCAACGTTAAAGTGATTTGTGCATAAAACTACAACTAAAGCCTAGTTTCTAGGCTTAATCCTCAACAAAATCTGCTCTTGAAGCTTATCTTGAAACCTAACAAGGATGCCAACAACCTTCCCAAAGAGAGTGAATCAAAGGAAAATTGCAAAGAATAAGCTTAATCTGTTTGGACCCTCACACACAACAATGAAGAAATCCAAACGATGGATAACACCAATCCCATGAATGCAAGAACGGGAGCTGGCCACTTTTATAAAAGAGACATTGATCTTCATTTTAAGGTCTGAAAAAGCCTAAAATTTCCTCTCTAACATACCTTCGATATACCTTGCTAACTTGACTGTTAAAGGCTCTTTGATAGGTACCTCACTGGTATGAGACCATAGGAGAAGGTCATTACTTGGATCAAATAACCTCTTCAGGTCTTAGAGACGAGTTGACCATCCTCCTTCTATATGTGAAAATTACATCCACAACCTCCACTCTTCAAATAATGAAATTTAAGGGCTAGAATGCTAACATTTGTAAAATTTTGTTCTATGCATGATAGACATATGTAGTAGCTTCCCCCACAACTTTAAGTATACCCTGAACTTATTTATTATTCATTGGAAGTTTAATTTTTTTAACACATTTCATTTTGTTAAGGAAAATAAGAAGCTACCTACTTTTAAATACTAGTTTGATAAGATATAATCTCATAAATGAACAACTATTTTTTTTGGGTAAAAGACTTCTCATAGCTTCAACCCTTTTGAATAGTAAAAGCAATGGTCTAAATTAGAGCCGTCAACTATCCACTTAAGCATACGTATTCAATCCACTTAAAGTGAATATGTCTGCATCCATATCTAATTTGTTTAGTAAATTCTCTTTTATAAACAAATTGAATGCATATATGTATTCATCCACTCTGGCTAAATATTGCATCCATCAATCAAAGTATATATATATAGTTTATTATCGTTACATGTATCACATAATAGTGTACGATATATAAGGGTTTTTTGTGTGCAGAAGGTACTATGTGCATTGAGTTATAATGCATATTATTGATTAAAATGTTTTGAAGTTGTTATTAAGATATGGAACTTTTAAATTATTAACGTTATAAATTTTGCAGATATATTATGAAATTTCATTTAAAATATATTGTAATTTTTACATTTGAAATTAATTAATTAATTTCTATTACAATTTAAATTTATGCTTAATAACTAAATATTAGTATTATTTTATTACTCTATATTCTATATATTAATTAGCATTTGGGTGAGGGTGAATCACAATTGATATACCTTACATAATCTAATTTCATTCATTAGATTGATATCCAACATAAGGGTGTTATAATAAATACACGAGGAGAGAGTAGGGTTAAAAAGGGTACGAAAGCCCTAATGTTGTTCGACAATCCTGAAATTGAGATTGGGAGCAGGAGAGGGAGAGGGAAAGAAAAGAAAAGAAGCCTGCAGTTAGAGATAGGGAGTGGGAGAGGGAGAGAAGAAATTGGTAGCGGCAAAGCATGCAGGCTCTGTCTCCAACAGCATTTTGGCAATGGCATATTAGGTTGTCTTCATATTCTTCTTCTGGCATCGATTACAAGGCAGGATTAGGAGAGATTTTTTTTCTTCCCCTTCCTCTAGCAACGATTAGGGCAAACAAATGGTATCAATGATTAGAAGAGATTTATTTTATTTTATTTTTCTGTTCTCTGGAAGAAAAAAAAATTAAAGAGAAAAAATAATTTTAACAGATATCCAAATTCCCATCCATTATCAATTAATTAAACGGATGTGAATTCGAATCATATATATTTAAACGAATTCGAATACATCAGTATTTTTAACCAATTGAGTTTGGATTTACCTACATCCGCTTTGAATTTGATCCATTTACAGCCCTAGTCTAAATTAATGCTGTTAATTGGGTCAGGTTGGCCTTAAGCCTGACATTTGTGGCCTGAAATATAGTTGGATTGGGGTAACCTAACTTCAGGTTGGGCTGAGTTATAGCCCAACTTTTAGGCCCAAAGTTTTGATTCTGGTCGAGTTTGGGCAGGCTCAATTTCAGCCTGATACTTGGTCTGGTCCAGCGCAAAATAATGGACAAATAAAATTTTAATTTATTTGGATGCTAATATTAGGCCTGTATTCTTTTTTCTGGGTTTACGTATTTTTAACAAAATTACCATTATCAAATGGTTCAATGTGTCATCTGTTGAAAAAGGCCCAAACACTATGCATTTAAGAGCAATTAAGGGCCTAAAATCAGCCCAAAGATTAAGAAGAGTTTTAGTTTGGGCAGTCCGAACTCAGCCCAAAATCCATTGCTTGAAAATAGGCTGAGTTCCGGCTGACCAACTCAGACCGAGTTTAGGCATATGTAAAACATTTTATGATAGTTTAGTTGGACCTCGGCCTGGCTCAGCCTGACCTGATTGACAGCCTTGTCTGAAGTCATAATTAATGGCCGCTTGTTTGCTTGTTCATACTGCTTTGGAGGGTTTTTAGCAATTCCATATATTGAAAACTTGACCAGACCTAACCCAAACATTGAAAATTTGATTTGAAAAAAAAAAAATGCTTCATAGGAAAAAGAAAGAATGCTACTTTTTGAAACCCTACTTTGCTTTATTCTCCTTAGGAATCCTTCTTTTTGTTACCCTACTATTATTTTCCAAGCTGTTCCCAACTTTGATGTGAAGCTATTTTCTCCCCTTAACTGAGAATTTAAACAGCATTAAGTGCTTGTAGGACTTCCCTGGATAAACAATTTCTGAGGGGAAGTTGGGGTGATTCACCGAGTCAGGAAACCATTGAGTCTCCAAAACAAGGCCAGCATGAGATTGGTAGACAGCCCCATCTTTCCCTTTCAGGTTCTTCAACCAGTGACTGGTATAAAACTGCATACCAGGTGCATTAGTCCATAACTCTAACACTCTACCTGATCTGCTATCATGAACCATTGCTGCTTTCTTGATGGTATGACCAGCAGACTCATCAAGTACATAATTGATGTCATATCCAATGGGGAGCTGGTTGATCCTGTTACCAACTTTCTGTGGTTTGAGAAAATCATATGG